>JAOEHX010036981.1:4582-21761 GCA_025448015.1 Bolborhynchus lineola
GATCACTGCTCGGTCAGGCTGGGTATTTGTTGGCAGGTGGTGAGCAGTTGTATTTTCTCTCTTGTTATTTCCCTTATTGTTATTATTATTGGTGGTAGCGGCAGTGGTTTTGTGATATACCTTAATTACGGGACTGTTCTTATCTCAACCCATGGGAGTTACATTCTTTTGATTCTCCTCCCCATCCCTCTGGGAGTGGAGGAAGGAAGGGGGGAGTGAGCTAATAACTACATGGTTCTGGATTGTTGGCTGGGCTTAAACCACAACACTTTAACATATGCAAAATTCCATTCGATGTTACCAGGAAAGCTGTGCTTCTTCAAGTGAGGTCAAGAATGAATGTGAACTTCTAAGATTAGTTTTGTCTATAGGGAAGTTGGCTTTCTAATAACGGTCTTTACATTATCAGACTGCCAATGTACTTGGAGAGTAGCCTCTGTATTACTTTGTAAAATTAAGCATGCGTCTGTCAGGCTGGCCAAACCTCTTAACAAATCCTTAGGAAATAATTAGCATGAATGGTTAACAAGAGACAAGGTATAGGCAATTTGGCATTCAGTAAAGGGTTTCTGTCCTGAAGAAATATCCCTGGCTTATTTTACTGGAAACTACTAACTTCTCATCAGCTTTAAAACACAATTCAGCCTTTGGTCAGTTAGATTTAACTTTAAACCTTGTCATATATTATTTGTTTAACTCTCTCCTAGTTTTCTGGTATCCAGATGACTGACTCACTGCAAGTACTTGATGGTACTGACTCATTTTACATTTGTTGAGATACTCTCTCTCTACTGCTGACCTTGTTGTTGTCTGGGTACACTTTTTTCTTATCCTGGTAATTTTTTTTTTTTTTTTTGCTCTCTTAGAGATGTATACTTTAAAAAAATATAAAAAAGATCATTCTTTCAGAAATATGACAATACCCTCAAATCAGTTCTGTTCTCAAGGACTATAAGAAACATAATTTCAACAGACTGAAGTAAGTGTGTGGGAACTAATTTGGCAATTCTGGAATTGTGCAAAGGTGTAAAATTGAAGTAGAGAATTGGTGCAGTTCAAAAATGCATGGAAAGTGTCCTTGTGCTGTGTCTAATGCTCTTCCACTTCTACTTTCACACTTTGCTGCAGCTTTTATAGAAATCAAAAGGTTATTCAACTGAGTTTTCTGGAAGTTGATCTAAGTCTTCAATTATACACAGATAACTTCCTCTGAATCTGGCATATAAAAAAGCAGTTGCAGTCCTGTTAGACAAATTTGCGTTTCCACAGAGTAAAAAAACAAAATTCCAATCTATCCCCAAAGGATCAGGACTTGGCTCAGGCCAATACTGAGACTTCAGTACTAAGAACGTCAGTATAAACAAGAATTCAGCAGTAAAAGAGATAACAGTACATAATTTTAAAGTGTTTACTATCTGACTGCCTGCAGACAGTTAAAATTAAATCTTTACCCACACTTTAACCAAGACCGATCATTTCCAAGTATAGTTGCCATAGCCTATGCCCCTTGCATCTACCATATGTCTGTGTGTAGTACCAATTCTGAAGCTGCAGAAATACTGGAGAAATGAAAATGCAACACAAAAGAAGAAGATAGATTATCTGGGGCCCTGTTTCAAAGGTGTTAGTTGCTAAAGTGTAGGGACAGTTTTCCAGGTAGTTTAGAAATAGCATGATTTTTCTAAAGTGTTAATGACCATCATTTCTACATAAGACAAATGGAGCTCTAGGTTTAGTGCTAAAAAATAATTTCTCAGGAGACATTTTTTATTTTTTCTGCCTTCCTGGGCCACCTATTTACTCATAGCTTGCCACTGAAAGTGAGGAAAATGTTTATCACCACACATGAAAAATGCAGCTGTTAAATTGAAAGACATTAAATGTACTGCATTAAACTCTTAAATTAACATGAAATAAGAGGGAAAAAAGGATTAGCATGTCTGTCTTAAGGACTATCTCTTAATATTAATACTCAGTACACTTTCATTTCAATTTTTCTGTTTTTTTTTTTTTTTTTTTTTTTTTCAAATAGTTGATGGATGTGATTGTTGTCTTTGAAACTTCCCCTTCTAAACAAGTTTTATTGGTGGGTAATTATGCAATGTCTTTACCAAATCATAATCTTATCAACAGCCAAGTAGTGAAGCACTGGAATAAGTTGTCCAATGCTTCATCCTTGGAGTGTTCAAGGCCAGGTTGGACAGAGCCTTGGGCGACATGGTCTAGTGCGAGGTGTCTTCGCCTATGGCAAAGGGGGGTGGCACTAGATGATCTGGTCCTTTCCATCACAAATCGTTCTGTGATTCTATGATCCTATGATATTAAACTGAAATTTTGCACAGTTATTCCCTGTGCATGCGTAACTCATATTAGCACACACACTAGTAACATAAACAGAAGTCAGGCATGGTGAGGAGTACCATTTATCTAGAATCATTTAAGAGAAAAAAATACATTGTAGAAAGACAGATCATTTCGTATTCCTGCAGAATCCTCCCTAAATTTTCACGACTTGTATATGGTGCTGTTACGCATTCATTACTGGCTGCGTTACTTAGATAATGTGGATTTGGAGGAAAGGCAAGATGAATCCTCTCCCTTTGAGCCAATGTGCTGTTGGAGAGAAGACTTAGAAAAGTCTTCATATTCCAGTGAACGCCTAAGTCTGAATTCAGAAAGAAGGTAGAGAAGTTATTTGTTCCTTATCTTGATGGTTTTACATTCATGGGCTGATGGAGGTATATGTGGTCATAACAAAAAGACTTCCTGAGTATTTACATATTTTTATCCCATTTTAATTGTTTACTTTTGTCTCAAGAAATGGATTTCAGGTAGCATGTGTAACATTTTTCAGCCTTTGAAATTGTTTAGCCATGCTTTTTCTTCTCTGCTTTGTTGTTTGATATTTTTTTTTTTCAGTGTTTACTGGACTTTAGTTCTATTTTGGTTTCACAAAATTTTCTAGATCATAGCTTATTTCTGAGTATGCTGCATGTATTTATTGCAACTGAAAGTATTTAAAAGTTATTATAACCACAGTCACCAAAATTAGTAAGTTAATTTAAAAATCATGAATAGTTTCCAGCATTATTACATTTGTGTTCCATCATCATTCTGTAGCATTCATCTGAACTCTCCTTGATTCTTTTCTTTCAATTCACTGCCAATTACTGGACACAATGCTTCAGCTGGAGCTTCTCCAGTGCTTTGTAAAGGAAGACCATTACTTATTGGTCCTACTTTTGTTTAAACATGCCTACTGATATTTGCCTGCTACTGCACAAGCATAAATACTGGGGTTATTCGGTTTATAATTTCATATATCTATAGATATTTTCATGCAAAAATACGATCTCATTCACTCCTTCATTCTAAATCTGATGACTTCTTGTTTATCCTTAGATCTTTGCATTCTTCCTTACAGAACTTCATCCTATTTCATGTTTTCAGAACAGTTCTCGAATCTGTTACTATAATTCCAATTCAGTACATTAACATGACATCAAACACTTTTTAATTACTGTCATATGTACTTTAAATGAACACACTTATTATTCTGTTATCCTAGTAATTAGTGAAAACAGAGAATGGAGACATTCAAAACAATGATATACCCAGAAGAAGTCTACAAAAAATGAGCCAGTATTAGGTATTCTCTAAATACAATCTTCTATCTTTTGTCGGTATCTGTTCATGTTGCAACTCAACAAATGTTTAACCTGATATTTAAAAGATCACAAGAAATTTTAAGAACCTTTCTTTGTCTTAGACATATGAAAACAATATTTTTTTCTTTGTCCACATAATTTTTCAGTTGATATATGAATGAATTTTATACTGTTCGTTCTTGAGAATCAGTGGTGGCGTTTTCACATTTCTTGCTACTTTCTAGTATAATTGCTACAAATAATTTTAGTATTTTACATAGTATTTTTTTGCAACTGAAAACAAACTGAATGGTCTATAGTTGCATAGCTCCTCTTCTTCCTCCTTGAAGACAGATATTACAACCTAGACTCTCATCAAAATACTTGAGTCTTACCTGTTATTGATACCCAAATTAGAAATCTTAACAAATTAGGTATCCCTTGTAATCACTGCAGAAAACTGTTAAATATTTGAATTAAATGCTAAATAAGTGTAGACAGTTATGTGATTTAGATGTCTATATTAAATCTTCCAAGTTAGGGGCCAAGAAAAGCTCATATTTATTCAAGGAAATACCATCCATGCTCCACCATTTTTTAATTCTTCATTAACACTTTAAAGGTTGTTTAAGTTACTTCTTTAAATCAAGCATGAATTTCACCAGACTCAGCTGAGGATATGCATCTGTCCTTGTTTGTCTGGTGGGGTTTTTTACCCCTTATTTTTTACTATGTTAAAATCAACAGAAACCATTTGAAATTTTACTGACGAGTGATGTAAAAAAGACACTAAACACTGCACTCTTCACATTATGATCCATTGATAGTTTTCTTTACAGAGTAGTAAATGAGGTCTCTTTTGTCATCTTTTCACTACAGTATGCTCATTCTTTCTCATTATACTTTATAGCTTTTTCTAGTTCTTTATTGTTTTGTGCTTTGGTTTTCTCTTTTTTTTTTGTGTTGTTTTTTTTGTTTGTCCCCGAGAGGCTTTCTCCTGCAGTTATCTGCAGTAATTTGACCTACTTTCCTATATGCTTCCTTCAATATTTGTGATCACTGAAAAGCTGATGGTGTAGAAAAGTTAATCATCTAAAATATTTTTTAGCCTTCCTCTACATCAGGAGTACATATGGGTTCATGTACACCGTTACTACAGTTTCCTTCAGAATTACCTGAATTGCTGAAATGATGAGGACAAAATACAATATTAAATTAAATAAAAGTTGTGGATTAGATTTTGATTGCAGTGATGTGTACCCTATAGCAAAATGGAAAATTAACAGAAAAAAAAGATATAGTAATGCTCCAGAGCATCAAGGAATCATTTCAGCATATCTGCTTCCAAACAAAATCAGACTTCTCACTTACACGAGTGGCTCTTACATATACTTAATAAATATTTAATTTCTACTGTTCAGTCTGCTCAATCCATCCCTTGCTAATGAAACAGGTTTTTTTTGAAAGCTCATCTATTTATATCCACATGCTTTGCATGCAAGAGCAGACTGCTCGATATAGGGAGATGAGAGAGTTATAAATATAGATGTACATTGATTTCAATTTGACTGCTGCTACATTTGGTATTACTAAAGTAGTGCTACACTTAGATAAGTTAATGTAAAATCAGTGCATCTGAAATCAGTTTCAGACATGTACTGTTATGTTGCTGACATGTTTGTTCATCATGCTGAATTTCCTCAAAAATACAGCATTAAGAATACAATATGCAATCTGGTAAAGAACAGTCATTAATAACATTTAGTATACCTTAGTATAAAATTCCTTTGGCATAAGGTTTTGGTATTACTTCGAGTTTTTGATGTCTGTGTCCTTTAAAAGAGCTCAGGTGGTTAAGGATACTGTAATTTTTCTCAAGCTGTTTCTCCTTGTGTGACTTCAGACGTAAAATATTACAATGTCCAATGTATTATCTAATCCTTCATCCTTATATTACATGATCAAAGATGCTATGACCAATGATGAGAGTAACTTGAGCTCTGCTTTATTTCACTCAAGTAGAGAAAATGCCTTTAAAAATGTGTCTGGTTTCAAAGTCTGAGGAAGGTTGAGGTCAGTGTTTCTGCACAATATTGGTTTGCAAGAAAAAGAATGCTCCTTACTTGGCATGAAATTATCATCAGGACCTTGATACAGAAGTGAAGAGCTAAGTCTCCATTCAAAAATACTATTCTAGAGTCTGTCTTTGACATATTTTCAAGTTTTTAAAAAGAATATATAGATCTACCTATCTATCTGTCTTAAATCTTAAGCTCTATGGTGATATTTCCAGACATTTATAATTCTTTAGCCTGTGTTAAGCAGAAAATCAGATCATAGTCGTCCCTTTTAACCTTAAAATGTATTAATGTACTTTAAAAATTAGAAATAATAATGGTAAAGATTATGGTCAGACCTTTTCCACCGAGCGGAATTGTAGTATAGCACTGTGAAAAAAGAGGTAAATTGAAATGCAAATTCACAGAAGCTATGCAGAGTGGCATAAACGATTCCAGGTGTAGGCTACTGAGTGGATGTAAGTTAGCATAAGACTACATATGTATACCACTCTTGTCTTTTGGAGAAAAAATAAGAAATGGTTTACTTTTGTTTAAGTGGAAAATAAAAGAATTAATCAAATAGAAATAACCATAGTAAACTACAGTAAAACCTAAGACCATGGAAATGATAGCTACCTCATTGCCGCTTTAGGAATCTATGCTTAGCATTTAAGTCACTCATCCAAAAGACAGATACCATGACCACCAGATCACGCAGTCATGATAACCTTACTCTATGTGGCATTTACACTGAGTTTTAAAATAGACAATCTGCAGATAAAGGGGGACTGGGGGGGGTGTTGGTTGCTGCGGGTGTACATACTCCAAAGTGTCTGACTAACAGCTAGTCTAATTCACTCTTTCTCTTTGGCAAAAGTCTCATGCATTTGTGCACTCCCTAGTCCTATCAGGAGAGGTGGAGGCCTCCTTCCATTTAGACTGTGCTGCACTCTGATAGCTAGGGGATGGGCGGGCTCATCCTTCCTCAGGTAAGAACAGCATCTGAGCTTAGTGGATGAATCTCCTCTGGGCTAGTTATTCCTGGTTGAAGAGGAATCCTACGTTTCCAACTAAATTGCTAACTTCTAGATGACCCACATTATGTGAAATGTAGTCCAGCCCAAACTTCTACATTTTAACGGAAGCTATTAATCTAATTATTGGAATATCTGAATTAAAAGTTCCCAGATAGACAGTCTGAATCTGACTTTGCCTGTTCTTAACCCAAGAGCACCAGTTAAAATATCTCATAGAAATACCCTACAATCTGCATGAGTTGTCAGATATATTATCTGCAGATCAGATGAAGAAAACCTCAAAATTTATATTTTTGTTATATTTATATTCATTATGAGCTTTTATTACTGACAGAATTCTTTAGCCCACTTGAATGCCAGACTTCTTAGAGAATCATCTACATGCTTTAATAACTTCATATTTGCTCCAGCATCCTTTGACAATATAATTAAATGGCCCACATTTCCCTGAGGATGAACGCTATGTACCCCAAGTTATAAATTTTCACGTGCTCAACAAACTTGGCTGTAAATTCATCCCCAGTAAGAAGACTTGCCTTGCACCTTCATCAAATTCCCTTTATTATACTACATTCATTCCAGACTTTGCTTAAACAAAAGCGAACAAATGTTTCTTAAGATATGTTTTGCATTCATTGGGTGCAGAAGGAAAACTATACAAGCAAAAAGTTCATGTTTTCCCCTTTTTATGAGCCCCTCAGAAAGCAGAAACACAACCTCTTATTTGTAAAGCCAGAGAAAAATTTTTCATGGAAGAGCAGAGTTTGAATACGTTGCTTTGCAGTTAAGTGAAAAACTAATTATATTAAGGCCCTCAGGTTAGCTAAACAGGATTTTTTCCTTGTCTATTTGTGTATATGAGTGGGAAGGAGGGAGTTGCTACATATGGGATTTCTTGGTTATGTGTGGTACAAAAAAAAGTATGTGAAAGTCAAAAGTATTATTTCCTTTCATGCCCATGGGATCAGGGCCACAAAACCAAGAAAACAGTGTGGTCTAAATACAGGAATTTATTTAGGAGAATGCATCTGGGTTTTATGTTTAAATAGTTTGAATATCCAAACTTCTGAAAGTTAAAATTAAGTTTAATATCTACATAGCTTTAATGATCTCTGACTTCCTTGATATCATCATCAGTCATCACTGATACTGTTCTCATATACTCTTAGGACAAGAAACAATTTTATTTTATCCACATTTATAAAGGAGATGAGGACCCTAACATCGATCTTAAGAAAATTAAGAAAAGTACAGCTACTATTGCTTCTGCTAGTAAATTTATAGCTTTGCCTAGTTAAAGACTGAAGTAATGGTGGCTGTTCAAAGACTTTGCTACTGTCTTTTTTAGATTTCAAGTTTCTTTTCAAATACTGTGAGGGCAGATACACTTCTTATTTAGACACTCCTTATAACAGGCATTTTGAAGAGTTTGGCTATAATCAACACATGGTTCACGTCAAGGGCTCCTGCTTCGAAAGCAACTACTAGTTCCAGCAACAAGGTTTCCAAAAATATTTGGATCCCTCTCGAGTCTGAAATAATTTGTGGTTGTTGGAGGAATCAGCCCCTCCTTGTCCTTCATGTCATCCTGTTGTGCAACATGTCATTATCTGTTGAAACTAGTCCCAGATTGCCCTGGCAAACAAAAAACAGGGTAGTAATGCAAAGGACAGTTCCTTTTACATTTGCTTAAGGACACCATCAGTTTATTTCTACATTTTGACTGAGGATAATATCTAATGCCATCAGTAGTGTTAGAACCACAGTTCACATATGCATTGGCTTGATGGGACTGTTTATTTTCAGGTAAATAATAAAAAGAGAACTATGTAGGTTAGTAATCAGACACCTGAAAAAAAAATAGAAAGAAAAATAACTTCTAAGATATGATGGTAATGCTTTGAAAGCAGCATGAAAGACAGTAACAGTGAATCTTAATTTTTAATTACTAATATCTAAAGAGATAATGACTAGCTTGCTTAACCAAATGGCTTACTGAGAAGGAGATATCTTAGACTTTCATGTAATTAAACTATGGAACATTTATAGCCTTAGCCACTGTCAGCTAGGGCCTCTTGAAACAACTTTTAGCTAAAACAAAAACTTTAATGTTAAAAACTGAGTATATTTTTTTCACAGCATTTTAATTACATGAGGAGGTAATGTCACTTGGTGACACACTGCAGATCAGAAGAGCCAGCTGATCACACACTTATGGGTCCAGTACATTATGGTCAATTCAGATGCTTTGATAACTTTGTCATTTATGTTTATGCATGAGATATATAGAACCACATCTTCTTTAGGTTTCATTCCACAAAGACATCTGTTCTCTTCCATTACCTTTCTAGTCAACTTCAGCAAATGTGGTATTACTGGTGTGTTATTTGTGTGGATGAAGACATGCAGAGGAGATAGAAAGGAAAAGAAATAAATCCACTGGTCATCATTCAGGCTCCTACTCCAGTCTTTCACTTGCTCTTTGTGCTGATAATTGCATTGATATGGTACAGACAGGTTTAAATTAAGACATTTAATTATGTACATGAAGTTTCTTAATTATATGATTACACTTCACAGAATCTCACATGGTAAAAAATAGTACCTGCAGTTAGTTGTACATTGCCATTGCTAACTTTACTTATCAGTGAAATTAATTAATACAGAGGGAGAGAGAGAGCAAAGGATATCTATGTGGTTCAATAAGTTTTAGGGAGTCCAAATTTGGTTTCAATTTTTGTCACAAAAAATATAGGATCCATCACAACAGCTCATAAAAGACATGACAGGGCTCATGGAAGAGAAAGAAAAATATATTTCTGAAGTTTTTACAGAATGCACAAGGTTGTATTGTGTTTGCATGACAAGGCTTTGGTAGCAGGGGATCTACAGGGGTGGTTTCTGTGAGAAGTTATTAGAAGCACCCAACTCCCATGTTCAACAGAACCAGTGCCAGCTGGCTCCAAGATGAAGCCACCACTCACCAAGGCCAAGACTATCAGTGACAGCGGTGGAGCTTCTGGGATAACTGCAGTCAGACAGAGAACTGAGAATATGTGAGAAGAATAGCTCTGCAGAAGCCCAGGTCAGTGCAGAAGGAGGGCAGGAGGTGCTCCAGGTATCAGAACAGAGATTCTCCTGAAGCCCATGGTTCAGGCTGTGCCTATGACAACAGACCAGGGCTGTTCCCCTGCAGCCTGTGGAGGTCCATGCTGGAGCAGATATCCAGCTGAGGAGGACCCCACACAAGAATAGAGGGATGCCTGAAGGAGGCTGTTACCCCGTGGGAAGCCCTCTCTGGAGCAGGGTCCTGGCAGGACCTGTGGCCCCATGGAGAAGGAAGCCCATGCTGAAGCAGGTTTGGTAACAGGAGCTGTGACCCCATGGGGGACCCAAACTGGAGTAGTCTATTTCTGAAGGACTACACCCATGGAAGGGACCCACAATGGAGCAGTTTATGAAGAACTGCAGCCACTGTGAAAGATTCAGGTTGGAGAAGTTCCTGGAGGATTGTCTTCCATGGAAGAAACCCCACACTGGAGGAGGAAAATAGTCCTCCCCTGAGGAGGAACAAACAGCAGAGACAATGTGGGATTAACTGACCACAATCTCTATTCCCCATTCCTCTGAAATGCTGTGAGAGAGAAGGTAGAGAATTCAGGAGTAAAGGCAAGTCCAGGAAGAAGGAGGGTGTGGTGGGAATGTATTTTAATATCTGGTTTTATTTCTCACTATCCCACTCTGACTTGATTGCCAATAAATTAAACTGATCTCCCTAGGTCAAGTCTGTTTTGCTCATGACAGTGATTGTTAAGTTATCTCTCTCTGTCAATGTATTAGTCCAGAATCCCAGCACTTAAATTTAAGCACCTTGAAGTACCTGATTTAGGACAGAAACACCATCTTCAGTGGCAGGTAAAATGAGCTATTTGCTGGGGTTACTTATGCTGGTGTCCACACAGGAATGTTGGTGCAGGTCAGGTGTATAATGATGTGATTAATTTCCCAGTTCACTAGTTTTACCACCCTTATGTTTGTATCATAGAGAAATTCTTATAGCCCAAGGGACAGACTCCTTTCAGGTATAAACTAAACCAGCAGATGCTCTCCAGAGGAACTCCTAATGATTCCCAGCCCCTAATGGACCCATAGCTTGCAGAAGCAGACCAGAGGTGATCTGAACCTTAGAGTACAGGTAGTCTGGATTTTGGGGCCTTATTAGGGCCACTAGGTCTGCTCTTGGTTAGTGCGCTACTTGCTGTTATAATCGTATCACCTCTTTGTGTCTGTGGGCTGAACAAGAAAAGCAGTTTTCTAATTAGACATAAAGTAACTAAAGTGAATAATTTCCTGATTTAAGCTTCCTAATGAAGTATTTTTAACTACCTATAGGCGTGTAGTTCATATGTCACATTTTGAAGAAATCTGCAGAGCGTTTCAGTGATTTACACAAACCAGAAAGACCCTTTCTTGTGTCTGGGAGCCAGTTTTTGTTGCCTGGTGTATTACATTAGAAAGGGAGTGTATTCTGAGCCCAGTGCTTATTGTGGCAATAATTTCACATCCTTTATGTTATTGAGCTAATTAGAATATATTTGGATTGCCTGGAGAAGCTAAACATTGCTGCTGCAGTGCTAATATGGACCAATTTCAGATCAGTATCTTCACCAGAGAAACTGTGAAGCAGAGAACAGATCTTACCTTTGCCACCCTTTAAATAGGACCAATTACACTGATTCAAAATAGTCTTTTATTAGACTGTTTGTAAATACAATTTCAAAACAAAACACAAAATATTGACCTGTGTTGCTTGATAATTTCTTTAAATCTCTTCTGGACCAATATACTAGCAATTCTGATAAATTATTAAAATTAAATATCAGATTTATTTTCATACAGTTTTATTCTCTTTGAAATGCAAAACCTGTTTAATAATGTATTATGTTCTTAGGCCCTATTTGTGCAGTAAGGCTTGTGAAAATGACACCTTTGGAGCATACACAGGTGTAAATGTATTTCACTGCCACCCTTAAAATAAATACAACCCAGACTTCTTCTGAAAAATCCCTTTAATTATGCATTACTTTTTATCTCATTACTTGTTTAAACATTCACAGTTTTTTTTCAGAGCTGACATTGTACCAGGTATTTTTTTTTGTTTCTGTGTCCTGAAGGCACTGGTAATTCCAAAACACTTGGGAGATTTATGAACTGCAGCAGGCAAGTTTTTCTGAGTATCCTTCAAAGAGAACACCAATTTATTAGCATGCCATTGTGACATTATAAAAATTAAGGACAAAATAATAAGTTTTCTCATCCATCTACTAAGACAGAAATTGCACTTTCATCATCTCTTGCAATACTTTTTATGTCATTTTTTTTTTTTATTGGTCATAGCCTAGAAGTACATGGGTGGTGTCTTAGCAGGATTTATGAAATATTCAAATAGAATATCATAATCTGTATAAAAATCTGTTCCCCTGCTTTGATTACTTTTTTTTTTTCTTGGAATGTATGCATGCTACTGTTGCTGGGCCCAATCTCAACCCTCTTTTCTACCAGTTTGAGAATTTTGTCTTGTGTTCATATCTACTCCATTTGTTGTCTGAGAACAGGCATTTTCTCCATTAGGCTCACTTACATGTACTACTGATACTTTGTCATCTCTGAGCTACATTGCACAGAGGAAGTCTCGTGGAAACCCAGACCAACTGATTATACTGATAATGTTTTAAGAGTATTTTGGTATGACTTAATTCTGTGATTATACCATGCCATGAACACCATCCTACTCACAAGCATGACCAAAAGAAATATTAATTATTTGTGTCAAATGTGTTTGATTTCTTTTCTGAAAGAGTGACCAGATAAAATAAATACTTTATCAAGAATAGTTTCTGTTCAATTACTTATTTAATGTTTTCTTTAATAATTACTTAGGAAATAAACAAGGTGAATCCTGGCTCTCTGAAGTAAATAGGGGTTAGAATCATAGAATCCTAGAATAGTTAGGGTTGGAAAGGACTTTAAGATCATCTAGTTCTGTTCGCTTTCTGGGCAGCAAGAGCACATTGCAGGCTCATGTTCATTTTTCCATCGACCAACACCCCCAAGTCCTTCTGCTCAGGGCTGCTCTCAATCTCTTCTCTGCCCAACCTGGAGCTCTGCCTGGGATTGCTCTGATCCAGGTGTAGGACCTTGCACTTGGCATGGTTAAATTTCATCAGGTTGGCATCAGCCCACCTCACAAGCATGTCAAGGTTCCTCTGGATGTCATTCCTTCCCTCCAGCTTATTCCCAGCTTATCAACCAAACCACACAGCTTGGTGTCATTGGCAAACTTGCTGAGGGCACACTCAATCTCACTGTCCATGTCACCAACAAAGATGTTGAAGAAGACTGGTCCCAACACTGAACCCTGAGGGACACCACTCATTGCTGGTATCCAGCTGGACATCGAGCCATTGACCACAGCCCTTTGCATGTGGTTTTCCAGCCAGTTCTTTATCCACTGAGTGGGTGTCCTGGATTCAGCAGTAGCAGTCATTTTTCTCCTTCTTAGCAGCTGGTGGAGTGTTGTGGTTTTGACTTTTGGCCTGGGAACAGTGCTGACAACACCAATGTTTTTAGTTGCTGCTCAGTAATATTTACTCTGACCAAGGACTTTCTGAGTCTCATTTTCTGCCAGGGAGGAGGGGAAGCCAGGAGGAATTAGAGACAGGACACCTGACCCAAACTAATCAAAGAGGTATTCCATATTACAGGACCTCATGCCCATTATATAAACTGGAGGCACTTACCTGGAAAGGTTAGATCACTGCTTGTTCGGGCTAGGTAATGGTCAACGGGTGATGAGATGTTGCATTTTCCTCTCCTGTTATTTCCCTTATCATTATTATTGCTAGTGGTAGCAGTAGTGGTTTGTGTTATACCTTAGTTGCTGGACTGTTTTTATCTCAACCCATGGGAGTTAAATTCTTTTGATTCTCCTTCTCATCCTTCTGGGATCCAGGGAGAGGGGGGGTGGGGGGTGTGAAACAGAGACTGCTTGGTTTTCTTAGTTACAGCTTGGCTTAAACCACAACAGTGGTTTTCTTTTTGGTGCCCAAAGGGGGGCACGAATTGTTGAGATAATGACAGATCTGACCAGAGTCTAATCATATTTGTGAGAAGCAGCACAGGTTGAGTTTAGGATTTTGCCTTCCTTCATATCCTTGCAGTGACTTAGTAATTCTGACAGTTCAGAATTGGTTGCCTAAAAGGATGAGTTATGGGTAATGTCATTCAATAGTTCTGCTCCCAATTATGATCAGTGGCTTTAAAAAAAGAGACCCCTGTTTGGTTTTAGAACACTCTAAATGCATTTTTGACAATTGTGAAGGATGTCATGTGGCATCTTATTTTTTTTGCCTGCAAGCAATTTTGAGCGGTTAAGTAAATATTTATCTGAACAGTATTGAATGTTTCCCCCTTTCCATATCCTGCACAAATGGTCACTTGCTTAGTCATTCTCACCATACTAATGATTTTTCATTGCAGAATAACTTAGCTAGGAAACAGATGTCTAAGAAGTGTTTACATTTTCTGTCAGTTGGTATTCCAAATTATTGCAATACTAAAAGTAGAAAATATTCTTAAACATCAGGTTTGTCATTGTTTGAGACCAGGTATACTTAGACATCACACCTTTGGCATCTTGTTTAATTATCTTAACTAGGTTGAACATGAAAAAAGAGTGACACGTGGGAGAACCAGGAGGAGTTCAGAGGACTTATTTAGGATCTGAACAAGCATTTAAAGAAAAATTGCTGAGCAATATCAGCACACGTTAGTTTACACTGTTTGAGAAGTTGCTAACTTAGGTTCCCCAGGTTCTCCTTACTATTAGCAGAGAGATATAGGTACTTTTATGCCATAACCTATTGAACTTTATCTGCCTACTTAGAAGGAACTAAATAGCACCATGGATTTTAACAGCTACTGCCTTCACAATGCTCAAATCTCCACTGACTATAAAGGCTCCAGGTAAAGAGCCCAGATATAAGTGTAAATTAATTGAAAATCAATCAAATAACTCCATACATGTTTGGTTTATCTTGCTGCATTAAAGAGAAGACTAAAGGACTTACATTTGAAAACCGATGCATTATTCTCACTAATTTTAACCTCCTGAAAATTGCATTCAGAACGTGATGGTTCCCAATAACTCATACTTTGCAGGGTCATTTATGGCACTCTGAAGTTGTATTCTGTTCCACTAACTGATTGAGAGGAACATTTCCCAAACACTGACTTTGTAGTTCTATAATAGTTTTGAGAATAACTTTATGAAGATTTGCCCAAACAATTTGCCTGGGCTAGTTCTGGATATCCTTATGCCTGGAAGTGTTCAAGGCTAGGTTGCATGAGGCTTTGAGCAACTTGGTCTAGTAAACGGTGTGCTTGCTCATGGCAGGGATGTTGGAACTAGAAAATCTCTAAGGTTCCTTCCAAACCAAACCATTCTATGATTCCATGATTCTATGATAAAATTTGATCTATGTTGCTCAGTCAATGTTGCCTTTGCAGAGGTGATAAAATACTTCAAAGACAGAATCATTATTATTTGCTGTTAATGGTGATTTTAAGTACAGAGTACTCAAATGGAAGGTTAGAATATTCATATATTTGATAAACTGGTTACAATTAGCCACTAAGGTCAATGGAAACATGATATTACACAGCACAAGTGGAATTAAGTGATAAAGTATCTTGTATGTCTCATCTGAACTGCAAAAATATTCTCCAGCGTAGACCATGTGTCCTTCCTTCTTCCTTGGCCTCATTCAAAACAGTTTTTTTCCAATCATCACTATATGAGTCATCATCCTCTATCCTTGGTCCACAGCAGTGTTTCCTTGCCAGATTCAAGTGGAGGCCTCTGGATTTGGAATAAGCTTTTCACCTTTGCCACACTTCTGCAAAAGGTAAGTAATGGTTCTGTGTAATTTCAGAAAAAGAGACAAAAGGAGGAGGGGGAGAAAGTGACAGGACTTCAAAAATTTATCTGCAGCAGGATTAAGATGATACTTCTGGTTCATATAATAACAATCTAATAAGAAAGACAACAGCTCAGTTAAGGAAAGGTCATTTCAACACCATTGGCTGCTATTTTACTTGTTGGCAACAACTACTTGGTAATGATGAAGGGAAAGCATTCTCATGTATTTAAATGTTTCTGTTAAGTAGTGTCCTATATATAGTAATTTCTAGGCTAAAAAGTTTTCATAAGAAATCATTTCCATATGAAACTAATAAAAATTGTTTCCTTTTTTAGATTTCTCTAGTCATATGTATATCAGGAAATTCCTAATTTGTTTGATTAGGCAGTAATGCTCAAAATTAACTGCAGACTCAGGGAAATGTTTGCAATAATTCTTAGGATTTTCAAATTCTGTTTTGATCTGGTGCAAGTTCATGGGATAGAAATTCCTACAATTTAATTGGAAAATTCTTGTATTTTCCAAATACTTTCTTCTGTTATGTAAATTAAAATGGAACAAATTTTATTTTCTTCTTATTGAAATCAGGGAAGTCTAAACCCACTATGAACATGCATTTACAGAAAAAAATGATAAAAAAAGGGAAGCCTCATAACTGATGGCCCAAAATGAACAAAGGGGCCACCATTGATCTTTGTCTTCTCTTCAGATCTCCCTTCTTCTCTGAGGAGAAAAAGTTAGGGATTTTAAAATTGGTACGCAAATGGCAGATTTTAAACCCCTCTATGTGACCTGCAAGAGGCTTTGTTCACTGGAGAAAGTCATTTGATTCAATTTTGCTTCTGGATGCTGAGATACAGGTTGTTCAAACACAATCTTTGAATTCAGCAGTCTTCATTACAACAGTCCTGAGCAGTCACTTCTCATAATGCTGCTATACTGCTCTTGAAAAACAAACTTCTAATTAAGTGTCTTTGAACTTTCAAAAAATTGCCTTATATTGATATGGGATATTCAAATTTTAAGGACAATGTTAGGATAGAGCATAAAAAACTGTAAATTTTCATACTGGTTTAGCTAATATCTTATCTCATCTATCCCTGGTTTTAAAATCGGTTCCTGGGAAAAATTAATTGTGCTTTTGAGAGAAATTATCCTTTTTGTGAATTATTTACTAACCTTACTGCATAATAGCAAGACACTCAAAGTTTTGCGGGGGTATTACTCATAAATCAGGAACGTTGTCAAAGACTGGGATAAACTAAAGAATGCAACTATAAACCTCTAGGGTCAAGTACAGGGAGTGTTTTATTTTGAACACAATTCAGATGATCTATTCTTTGGCTTTCAGCTCCTTATAGCCCAAGCTATCGGTAATTCAAACTATGTGCCTAATGTGTACTTAGATCCTCTATATTTGGAAGGTGCAACGGTACATTTTCTTTGCTGTTTGA
>JAOEHX010036986.1:5923-18243 GCA_025448015.1 Bolborhynchus lineola
GAGAGGAGGGAGAATGTAAAATTTGTGAGTTGAGATAAAGACAGTTTAATAGGACAGAAACTGAAGGAAAAATAATAATAGTGATACAGTAATTAGACTATACAAATATTAGAATATGTGAAGGAATTAGAATATGCATTAGTTCAAGGCAATATATTGCAAGGAACATTCTTGCATATTCTCCAAGATGTGTGGTAGTGAATTAGGCATTGGAGAAGTTACTCTGCTTGTTTTAACAATACGTTTTAAGAAACCATTTGATACCTGGGTTATTTATCCAGTGGACCTTAATGGCTCTTCTAAACTGCTGTATAATTGCCAAGACAGGTGCTAATGACACTATATTTGTTGAGTCCTCCTCTGTTTAGGCACGCTTACAGAGAGACTGTGCATTTTGCTAAAATTCAGCAGTAAGTGGTTGCTATCAGAAATCAGTTTAGTAAGTAGAATCAAATGAGAGTAGGGATCTCAGTCTTTGGAGAGCAAGTGTCCATGTCAGAGGAAACCTGTCTCCCACATTGACAGTTGGAGAGAGCAAAAGAGCTGTAAGAACACAGCAGTCAAACTAGAGGGGAAGAAAGAAACATTTACAACACTAATAAATCTCTGTAATTGATAGTACTGGGATTAATTTTCTCTGGAATACAAGTGAAAGTTTGTTCTTTCCATGCCAGCAGAAGAATGCAGGCAGTAATTAGACTTTTACCGCTTCTGAAAGTCATAGAGAGGTGGGACAAGTTTTAATTTTTTTAATCAATAGACACTGAATGCTGCTAGGATGTCTGCTCAGTTGGTAGAAAACCTATTGCTAAGGCCCTGCATTTCACTCTCCCTTGGTGGAGGAGCAGTATGAAGTGACCTCCATTTTGTGAACCTGCTTTTCTGCATTGAAACTCTAGCACTTGTTGCATATGCAGAACTGAAGAGTTCACAAATTTAAGCAATGGAGTTGGATGTAAGTAGCAGGAAGGAGAAAGGCAAAGCAAAAAGACTTCTTAGCTGTCTAGATTTATGCTAAAATGTCAATCAAATCCTTCAAATACATTTTGCACTATGGTAGTGTTTCAATGTAGAAATCTACAAACAAATAACTGGGACAAAATAAAACAAATGCCAAACAGAATGAATTATAAAGTTGGAATATTAGGGAGAATGGGTGATACACGGTGAAAAACAAATGTGTCATACAACCATAGAATCCATGCTACGTAAACAATGTCCATTGATTCTTAAAATCCTCAGGAAGTTCTATGTAGTAAGAAATTTGAAGCTCCCATGACCATTTCTTGTATTGTACCTTTCCTAACGAAAGATCTTTAATATCAGCTTCTTGGATCAAATGTCTGGAAAGTATTCTGTATTGCATCACTCAAACATCAGAGTTTGATGGGAAGATTCAATTTTAAAACAGCATTCAGTAGTCCTACTCCCATCTGCTGCTACATGTCACTACCACACTAGTAGTCCAGTTCTTGCCAGCACGAGCACTGGAATCGGTAATCAAACTTGGATCTCTGGTATGTACTGCAACCAGTAGGTCAGGCTTAATTAGATAATTTTTCATTTTTGTTTTCAAAAGACCCCAAGGCAGTGGTGCACATTACCAGCTAAGGATCTGCAAATTTGCTGCTTAAAAAATGAAGGTGCTTTCAAATTCTGAGAGGCTGAAATTTGTGAGAAGTCAGAAATTATATAAATGTATTTTTCCCCAGTCTAGATGAATGCTGATTTCAGCTTAACCCTTTCACATCTGCACTTGAAATTGCTTACCTGTTTTTCAGTAAGTATAGAAATAATAAGTTTCATAAGTATAGAACTAAATATTAAGCAGGGACCAAGAAAAAAAGTGTGCCAAAAGCATCTGCAACCAGTGAGTACTGGGGCTTTCCCTCTTTATAACAGTGATGGATATGCCTATTTGCTGATACGCAGGTAAGCAGTATGTAGTGTAGATGCAAGTTTTAAGTTGCTGATCAGTTAAATAGACTACGTTTCCCCAGTCTAGAAACAAGGCTTAGTTTAAAAAAGTAGACTATTTTAATCCTAATGTTTCAGTCTTAATTTTTGTAAGGTAATAATTTATTTTGATTTAATTTGCTATAGCAAATTATAGCAAAAAAAAAAAAAAAACAAACAAACAGTGACTCTTTATGCACTCTTAATTCCTATATGCTAAAATATTTAACATGACTTAAAATACAGCAACAGAAATCATTAATCAGCCTATGTTCACAGGATCAGAACTGAAATTCTAGGTAGTTAGTGATGTATGAAATATTGTGAAGGATAGCTCACAGATGAATTCTTCTCAGCCACCATTCTGTCATACAGAAGTTACCTAGCGTGTAAATCTGCCAATATTAAATCCTTATTTAGTCCCAAATGTTCTTTAGGCATCTCTGTTTTTAATGCATTTAGTTTCACAGTATCCCTCTGTGACAGAGGAATGCTATTGTTCAATTTTTAGAAATGAGGAATACAGATGCTAAATTTGAGGAATGTGGATGCCATGTCCATAATAAAGCAGGGAACTGAGAATACATGCCTCAGAAGCGGGGTCTGCACTGTAACTGCTAGATGTTTCTACCTTTTCCTTCCCCATTCCAATCTGTCTCTGAAAAAGGAGACAGATTAGAAACAGATGTTGCTGTTTGTTCACAGGCTGTAACTGTGATGATTCTGATCATTTAGTCTGATGCTCTGTCTTATATGGGCTATTGGACTTCATTGAAATTCATGGAAGGAAGGTTTTGGTCTAGTGCATGTTTTAAATCAAAACAAACAAAAATCCACTCAAATTTTAAATTCCTAATGATGCAGAATGCATCTGCAAATCCCTTCTTATGCTTAATAGACTGTAGCATCATTGGTGCAAAAGAGCACATTTCAGAATTGAGGATCTTCTCCAAAAAACCCTATTGCTCCATTAGTATTAAAGCAGACTAGGTTGCTAAGTTTAGCATTTCATCTGCTTTCAGCTGTCATGGTAAGAAGGAAAGAGAGAAAAAAAATATCTCTGTCTGGCATTAGTTCAGTTTTGGACTTGAGAGATCAATAAACAGCAGAACACATTTGTCTACCTCACAAAGCAACCACATGCTCCAGCCTTAATTACAGCCTTTAATGAGTTTCAGCCAGGCTGGAATAGCACAGATCTTGCCACTTTAGGTGAACTTGCTGACTGATACACATAGACATATTTGTGTTTCCCGTCACCCATTCATCTTAGTCCTGTGATGCCAACTCCCAAACACAGATTCCAATGTAACTTGAATATTAAATTTTTCTAATTATATTTTCGGTTTACAGTGAGAACCTCAGGTCAGATTATGTTGAGTTTTTGTGGTGATATTATTAATACTTGGAAATATGCATAATAAAAATTCTGAAAGACCTTTAATTTAAGCACTGCTTTGGGGCTCCATTACATTTTAGCACTGCCAAGCATTGCTTGTACAGTGAAAAGTCTGTTAGCTTTTGCATTTTTAACCATCATCTTTAATAATTTAAAATGACACCCACCTGGCTGTTGAGGTCCTACTCTAATGAGAGTCTGATCCAGACTCTGTCCTGTAAAAGCATTAGGCCTTTTTTATGATGTTAAAATATACATTCATAGAGGTCTCCATCAGGATCTCAAATAATTTTTAGGTAAAGATAGTAAAGAGTTTGAGAATGCACAAAATGATCCATTGGTTTGGCAGATAGAAAACCAACCAAACAAAGGAGATAATTCTATTTTCTGAAACTTGGAGGCTGCAGGCTATATTGTAAAATGAAATGTGTCTAGAACTTTGCTGCCACTTCTAACAAAAGTTCAATAGTTACTTTAATAGTGTCAGGACATTTAGTTTTATATCACATGTTAAAAACATGGCATTAATAGATGTCTGCATGTTAGCACTGTTAAGGGCACTAGCTTATTAAAATAGCAGGGTGTCTATGAGGCATCTGATAGATTTGACCTGAAAGGTCAAATACTGTTAAAAAGGCTTTTGAATCATTAAGAGTTGCACTGATTGGCACCATGCTGTACTTAAATATTTTAGGACAAAAGCTTATGGAAGAGCTACACACATAGCCATATTCTGCATAAGGAATACATAGGTTTTACAGTAACCAGTCTAAAAAGTTTTCCACGTTCTTGTGCTGTTTCATATTCAAAACCCAAGATTTACTTAATGCTTTATATCAAGGTGTTATGATTCTTTATAACAATTAGCAAAATGATGCTTATGACATTGGTGCTTAGCTAACTATATTTTTTTGTGCTAAGTTGTTTCCAGGTAGGCTTTCTTCCTTTCCTGTTTTGGTTGCTCCTTGCAAATTGTACTTGCTAGGTCATGTGGCCAATTCACATCAGCTTCAAATAACTGAAGCTATAATTACATTTTGTTATTGATGATAATTGTGACTGGTATTCACAGTGAGACCCAGTTCCCTGTTGTGCAATGTAACGAAAGCTAGACATAAAAAGTAGATGCAACAAACATTAGAAAGGTATAGAACAGAGGAGATGATTGAAAATGTAATGAGAAAGTTCATGTACATGTCATAAATAAGACCATTCTTTGCTATACAGTAAGACCTATTTAAAATGGAACAAATCACAGCACTCGTAACTGATGTTGTGTGTGAATGGAAACAGAAGAGTTGTATTTGAGAAGGATTTTGAACCGTACTATTACTGCATGTGTCTTTGAAAGTATTTGCTTTTTAGTTAAAGCAGTGCTTCATAAAATCCAACAAAAAGTACGGTACACAACTAAACTAAATCAGTATATAAATCTACATTAGCAGAAATACCACATTTGCACCCCAATTCTTCAGGTTCAGAATGAGCTACTTCCCCAAGTAACTATTAGTCTGCATCCAGGAATAACTGTTAGTCTGCACTATAATGTGTAGCTACAGTTTGCTGAGACCATTCCAGCACATGCATGCAAAGGACTCATACCAGCATGTCGGAAAAAAAAATGAACTATGTATCAAATCGTTTATGGTCAGCTTTTGAGAAGTATCCAAGTCCCAAAACTCAATTATTTTCTTTGATGAGTAGGACACTTAACTCCAATAAACACTTATGAAAAGTGCATCTTTCTTGTACTTTTGTACAAATACAGAATTTCTCCTCACAAAATATTTCCTCCTAATAGTCTCCAAGAATACCATCTTAATACTTCCTCCATTTTAGAGGATGGTCGTTTTGATGGGAAAACATTTACTCTCGGGTAAAAACAAATTCTTGATTGTGGTCTGGTTCTTTTTTCTTTCTTCCTTTAATCTTATTGTTTAATAATATCCAGTAGTTAACTACATCTGCAGTTAAGCAGTTTTCTCCCAGCTAAATGTTCACACCTTTTAAATATTCCTAGCTATGTGTTGCAGCAGTGATCTCTGATGTGGCACATTGCCAGAGATGAAAATCAGTCTGACTGCAAACTGTGCAAGAATATTAGTAGTAGGAAATAGCAAAAGAATGGTATAGACACAATTTACTCAGAGAATGACTCCTTTATAGATCAGGTCTTACTCATGAATGTGTGCTTCCTTTCTCGCAAGAAGGATGCCCATTCTTTTCTAAATATTTCAATATTATTTTCCAGAGAAACAGGCCAGTACTACTAACATTTCATTACTGTTCTCAGTTAGTACTCTGTAATTCTATGTAATTTTAATTAAAGAGGAATTCTGAGACAGTCTCCCCCTGTGCTACCACCAAGTATTCAATTAACTGTGTACAGTTTCTGCTGGGAACAGTCACACAGTGATTTCAGATTAATATTTTATTATTACATCCATATTTGTATCCAAAAAAAGAGTATAGACTATGAACAAACCATGTACTGGAAACAGTATATGAATTTGAAAAGACTTCTTCCTTGGTGTAGATTTTAAACCTCAGGAGCCCATAATTCTGATCTGTGTACAAGGTAAATAATCTCCATAGCTTTACACTCTGAAAATTTCATGTTGGAAAGCCCTTACTATATGCTTGAGTGAGGAAAGCAATACAAGCAGTATCATGCACAAGCTTTCATTGGCTTTCCGGTCTTGAATAAATGATTGTTCTAGTACTTCCAGTATGGAAGATCCAATTTCTAATCTTAAATGTTCTGGAATTTTCTTCAAATTAGAATCAAGAATATAACATATTCTATGTAACATATGTATGTTATGACATATAACATATAACAGTATGTTGTGTTGTTGCATATAACAATAGCAACTGGCTTTCTATAAGCAGACACATCTGTGCTAATCTTTGTCAGAAAATTCAAAAAACAGGGCTTTTCATGCAAGTGTCCTTACCTACTAGTCTTTACAGTGCTTCAGAAAAAATTCAAACAAGTTCAGAGAGAACTTACTTGAAAGCTTCTTAACTAAGATTCCTCCAAATCAAAGGAGTAAACAGTACATCTGAGGTTTCTTCAAATGGTGAAGTGAATAATGTTATAATAACAAAAAGACATTTTGAAATCAGAATATTCTTGTACGTTTCCTCATTGGGAAGTTTTTATATGCTCCCTTACTATTGTTTTTCTTGATTTTTAGGGATTATTAAGTAATATTATGACTTGGCCAGTGGCAAAGACTCAGGCACCTAGTACATGAGATCAAAACACAATTTAATCCAGATGTGAAAGTTTAAATTTACACTTTAGCTGATTTCTTTAAAAGACTTTCTTTAAAAGACTTTAAAAAAAATCTTTCGAAAAAATATATTATCTCACCACTAACTGTTGCTTTGAATTGGTACTTATAAACAGCTTTCCTCACAAGGAGCAGTGGTGTTCAGGTATTCCAAATATTTTTCTGAGTAGATGCATCAATTTGCAAATAGGACTATATGGGGGAAGGGATACCAAAGTCAATGTCTTAATTACAAAGAAACTCAAACCAGTATGTCAATATCTGATTTTGTTTGAGAGAATGGCAGAGCTTCTGAGATTTAAAATTGTTACCTCTATTTGGAGTCACTTTTGAGAACTTTGTAATTTGTTTCAATGTAGGCAGATATTTTTCCAAATATGCAGTCCTTTCCACAATTTAGTAAAATAAGAAGGACCCATGCACCCTAAACGTCAGGCTACCCAGGTTAAAAATAATATCCATTTGAGATCTAATATTAAACAGCTTCCAAGTACCTTTTGAGAACTTAGACTTCACATCTATCAAAAGACAGCTGTTTATACACCCCTTTTATGAATTATTTGATTGCTTGTGTACTGGAAGCATTCAGCAATTTATGTATAAGCAGAAATATTGTGCATCTTAATATGGTGGATTGTCTTTAGCTAAGTAAACAGAAAGATGGACTAAACTTTCATAAGTGTGAAGACTTTGACTAAATGAGCTCACACTAATGTTAGTAGATGTTTTACATTAAATTCAGCAGGAACAGAGTCAGACCGCAGTCCTATTGCATATGAGGAAATGTTGCCATTCTCAATTCCTTTCTGCTTTTCTGAGGCCAACAAGTGTTTTGAAAATACAAACTTCAGTTACAAGCAAGCCACACAAAAACATGCCCACCTGCCCTTTCCTTATGTAAAAAATGTTGCTTGAGAAACACTTCAAGAAAAATAACCTCACTAAAAAATTTAAATATTGCATGTATCTTCTTTGGTACTTTCCTGAGATAAAATGTGTCCTAATATTTTTTCCAGACATTCGGGACAGTGGGGGACCTAAGCCTGTGATGGTGTATATTCATGGAGGTTCCTACATGGAAGGCACTGGAAACTTATATGATGGCAGTGTTCTAGCGAGTTATGGGAATGTGATAGTCATCACAGTCAACTATCGCCTTGGTGTACTTGGTAAGAAACTTTCAGCTTTCAATTAATCCCTGCTGTCTGCAATGCAATTCATGTTATATGTGAGAATGTATTAAAGAAAAAAAAAAAAAAACAAAACACCTTTGTAAAACAAAAGGCTTGCATTCTGGGGGTGATATGAAGACACTGCAAATACTATCTGGAA
The DNA here is from genome assembly GCA_025448015.1 of Bolborhynchus lineola. NCBI lineage: Eukaryota > Metazoa > Chordata > Aves > Psittaciformes > Psittacidae > Bolborhynchus > Bolborhynchus lineola. The sequence continues at coordinate 13,910 of JAOEHX010036986.1, forward strand.
GAATCCACTAACATGCTTTTAAGTGAATGAAACAGGTGTTCCCATGGCTGAGCTGTTCAGGCAGAAGAGTTTGCTGGGGTTTGGTTTTTTTTTTTCCTGTAAACAATACTGGGGGGTTTTTTTGGTTTTGTTTGGGGTTTTTTTGTTGTTTTTTTGGTGGTTTTTTTTTGGTAGACAGGTAATTGAGGTTGTTTTTCTAAAAAATGTAAAGTGGTAGATAAAAGGGTTTTCTGTTGAAAGACAGAGACTAAGTTTTGATTACCATGATTTTTTCATATTTTGAAAAACTAGAGAACTTAAGAATACATTATTTAATAAGAGCTGTACTTTGCATCTATTTTGTTGGTGCTTCATTGCGTTTTTGAAAAGTGTTTTGAGTATAATTCAAATACCTCCAGTATTTCTTTTCTAGACCAAATTAGGGAGGGAATAGACTTGCTTTTGCTTGTTTTGAATACAGTGAATAGGGCATGCTTATGCTGTTGGTGAACTTGTGTGGTATTCCTCTTGTAGCTTGTATTTGCAAAAAATTATATTTTGCTGTTCGTTCAGTGGAGTCACATTTGTGATACATGTTCACCAGCTCTTAAGACAATACAGTTGTTGCTTCTTCTGTATATTCTACTGAAATGTTGCATGTTAGGACTTCTGAAAGCAGGAGTTCAATTCTGGGATATTACAGAGGTCAGTAGAGTAACTTCAGAAAACTCACATAGGTACAGAGGTATTCCCTGTAACTTCTGAAGTGATGTGATAGGCCAGGTGTCATTCACAGCAGAGTTGGTTCTGAAGACCAGTCAACTTTGTTTTCTGTTCATGGGCATTAGTTATGTCTACTACTCTTGTTCACTCTAGTTTTCTTTCATGTGATTGTTTTTTTCATTGTTCTCTTTCTTTGTGGTTTGAGTTCAGTTAGCACAATTGCTGAACCATCAGTTCTAATTTGCTTATCTGAATAATATTCTTCCAACAGTAAGATTTTGGTTAAATATTTCGCTGAATGCACTTTATTTTGGGGGGAAGGGAGTGGATTTTTATTTTAGATTTTGAAACTTAATCTACTATGGTTGTGGTTTACAAGGGACTGAATCATTTCCAGACACATCATAACTGTTTCTTGCTGGATTTATCTCCTTCGTATCGAGTTGGAGGTTTCATCTGTGATGTACTACCTTAAACAAGGAAATTCTGATATTTTGTATGTTTTTCTCTCTCCTCCTCTCTTCCAGTTTGTATAGTGACTTCAAGTCCTAGGCACATATTATTGCAGCAGTTAATAATCTGTAATCTGTGCCTCTAATCAACATTTTAGTTTTACACTGTGGTCTCATCTCTGATATTTCAAACATTTGTCTATATTATATGCCAGTAGGGTATTCCATCCAGTAATAAAGTATCTGTTATCTGAAAGCACTGTTTATTTTTGTAAATTATTTAGTCTAATTCCTAAGTCATTTGTAGTTTCAGTGTTTGAATGGGCTAGTTGCTTGAAAGATGAAAATTAATTCACCTTTGTTGATGATAATGGCTTTTGCACGTGTAGTTTAGTACTGATTCCTGAGACAACCTACCGCTAACATCTTACTGAGATTAGGAGGATTTAGTTTGTGTTCATGTTTTTGTGGTTCTTTGGACTTTGTGGACTTCACAGAGCCTCAAGGGGAAGAGAGATAATTTTCTTTCAAGTGAGACCTATTACAGTAAAACCTCTAAAATTCATTGTAGAATTCAGTGATTGGTATGAATACTTGAAATTACTTTCAAACTAAAGTAACCCTGTAGCAGGCTTGCAGGGTTGCCTTAGTAAAATAACTGCACCTGTTAACTATATGTAGAAGTTGTCCATATATTTTGTATCTGGTACAGTGCTTATCTGCCATGTATTAAATAACAAATGATATACTGAATAGATAGTGCAGAAACACACTAGTAATCACAGAATCGCAGAATAGATAGGGTTGGAATGGACCCTAAAATCATTTAGTTCCAACCCCCCTGCCATGGGCAGGGACACCTCACATTAAACCATGCCACCCAAGATTCCATCCAGCCTGGCCTCTAACACCACCAGGGATGAAGCATTCACAACTTCCTTGGGCAGTCCAAAAAGAAAACCTGCATAGTTTTCATTTTTTCTGTCTTTCTTTGTTTCATGGTCTCAGAGTAGAACTTTTGCATAATCAGAGTAGATACCAACTTTTACTTTTGCTATTCTGAACCTCTTGTTCATTACTGTACAGCAGAATGTTGTCCTTTGTGATCACATGAAATGAGGTATGATTTACAAATACATAGCTGACAAATTCTCAGCTTCCCTTATCAGATCATATCCCATAAGGTGGGAGGTTCAAGCTTCACTGTCTGTTGCCTGTGGGACAGATCTAGGAGATCTCATTTCACTGCTGTCTAAAATGCTTGGCTCTACAGGGAGAAGTAATATAGAGATTTCTTTTCACATAAAATGTAGAGAGCAAATAAGATCTGTCTTCTCACTTTCATATGACCTTTATTGGTCTGAGTTTCTTGCACCAGTCTTTGTGGATATACATGTTAATATAGATGATTTCTGTGAGTCCTAGGCATTCTGCTATTGTTTCACCAAGATTTGTACTGTGACATTTCTTAAGAAGGAAGCCAGTCAAATGAATGTTTAGAGCTGCAACAGCAGCATTTTCTTCCAGACCACTAGAGATGGAAAGGGAGGGTATGCTGTGATACTAGTTTTTTTACAGTACTATTAAGTCCACAGTAGACAGCTTTTGGTGCAATTCAGATTATTTTTTGTTTATCTGAGTTGAAATATCCTTTGTCTTACAGGCAGATCCTGCTCAAGGGTCTGCATTTTATAGAGTTGCAAGATTTGCTTCACTAAATAAAATTGTGTAAGTCACTTAAAAGTGAAATCCCTTCGGAAAAGAGAAAACAAAGATAAAAATTAAAGAAATACAAGCAAGTGCATTCAAAAAACAAACAAAAACCCAGTGAGACCCATGGCCCAATTTTGTCTTTGAAAAAAGTCTGAGAATGAAAATATGTTGGAATCTTTTCTTACATATAGATAGATGGAAAAGAGAACTGTTTGCCCTTGAAAATTGGGGACTATTGAATAAGAAGCCACTGGAAACAGACTGTATATCTTCTTTAGGTTTCTTTTAAATGCAAGTCTTGTGCAAGCAATCTCATCTGGTGAGGAATATTGTGCAAGTAAACTAATACCCTTGAAGGACTGCATAGGAGTAAGTGCAAGTACATTTTTATGGCTTGTTTTTAGGAAAGGACAGATCTGAAGACAAGTTTAGATTTTGAACTCAAGTGATTTGAGACTTCAAATGTTTGTTTCACATATATTGTTTACCATCTGGTAAAAAGCAGGAGCTTTTTTACTTAAATTTCATACAAGAAATGTTAAAGGATTAGAAGAGGAGTCTATTTAACATCTAGAAAAGATAATGATGGATTTAATACTGTCAGTGCCGTTTTTGGTATTCTTTCATATGAAAGGTTTATTTAGAAAAGGAGAATGCTTTGGGTAAGCACTCACAAGTGGGTAGAAAGGAGAGAGCTGATTTATGCTAACTGCCTACTCATTTCTTCATTTTATGAATTTATACTTCTTCCTCTTGATTATCATTTAACCACAGGACTTTAATAGAACTGAAAAAAACATTCTTAATGCAGCTCAGAAACTGAATGTGAAGATGGAAGAATGATTCACAGGAATCTCTAGGTTAAGCACTCTGTTTCATTTCTCTTTTTTTCCCTACAGAAGCAGTAAATTGTCATTCCACGTGTCTGGGTTAAAAGGAGGTTATAAAGAAAAAGGGGAAAATTATGTCTATTTTTGATTTTCCATTTAACATTCTGGATAGTGTCTGCATTGGGAAGGCAAACATTCTGTAATTGTAAAATCGTATTTTATGCCAAAATTGAAGCACACCCGTTAGTGAGATAGTCTTGGTTATTCTTTCTTTAAATATATGCAGTTTCCTTTTTGAGGAGGGTATGGGAACCTCTGCTGTCATTTAGTCTTTTATTTATATTGTCACCCTTTAGTTGGAGAATGTTGATTGAAATTACTAAGTAGAAAACGTCTGCCCAGATATTCTGCCACCCCGATTTTTTGCCAGTTTGTAATTTTAATGCTTAAAGTAGTCACTGCAGCAAATTGTTTGAACTCAGAACAGCAAAAGAGCACAGCACACAACAAAAGTCATAGAATTCTTAGGGTTGGAAAAGACCCGAAGATCATCTAGCTTCAACCCACCCACCCCCACGCCCCCTGCAACACACACTATAGGAAAAGACACCACACACTAAACCATGTCACCCAAGGC
>JAOEHX010036987.1:0-16240 GCA_025448015.1 Bolborhynchus lineola
GAAAGGAAGTGAGTGAACAAACTGCATGGCTGTTTTACAGTTTAAAACCACGACAGATGGGCAAAATAGTTGCAACTTATTTGTTTATTCAGCCCTCCACATATTTGGTGCACTGCAAGTTTCATCAGGTGCAACTGTGCCAAGCATGTCTTTACAGCACTTGTATCCAGCAATTGCTCAGCTACAACTGCCAAATGACCCCCTCACATGTCAACCAGATATCTTTCTGAAGAGATTTGGGTGGTTGCTAGAACACACCAGTTTCTTCATTGCTTCTTTTACACGTGTCAGATAAAAACTGTCTTCCCTCTTAAATATCTAAGCTCTGGAGACAAGCAAGGACTTTTAATAGTTGAGGAAAAATATGATAAAAAGCAATAGCTCTTGTTATGTTGCTGTATTATGTCTCACCATGTTTTGTTGGTAGGTTTTGAGATGATTGTGCTGTTAGACCTTGATCCCACAAGCTACTGCCTGCTGCTTAGAGTGTTTGCACTCACCTTTTGCTCAACACCCACAGATACAAAGTCCTAAAAGCGGTGGCTTAACCAGACAGTCTGTTACAAGGAGTTTTTCACAGGTACCTCTTCAAAGTTACACGTTTTTTGCAAATTGCAATAAATTGCCTGTCTCTGAAGGGTCTGGAAGCCCCACTAAGCTCTGTAGAACCCTGTCATCTGCAAGTTTGCAACACATTTTCTTTTAGTATCTGAAAAAGTACCTACAAAACATGTTATATTGTGGAGAAGCACAGTGGCCTGTCTGTGCAGACACTGAATATGCTGGAGACAGGATGCAGCAGAGAAAAGGATGGTTTTGCTTGCACATACAGCTCTTCTGGACACCCTTCTATTCACATAAGGGATAAATGGATCAAGATATGCTGTCTCTGAATGTGAGAGTGAAGAAATTAGGAGCTTCATGTGATCATAGAATTGTAGAATCACAGAATGGTTTGTGTTAGAAAGGACCATAAGATTGTCTTAGTTCCAACCTCCCCGTCATGGGCATGGACAGCTTCTACTAGAGCGGATCGCTCAAAGCCTCATCCAACCTGGCCTTAAACACTGTCAGGGATGGAGCATTCACAGCTTCCTTGGGCAGCCTGTTCCACTGCCTCATCACCCTCAGTAGTGAGAGTGATGCTTATGCCTTTGAAAGTAGTAAAAACATGTTAAGAACATTTAAGAACCATCTTTATACAAGGACAAAGTAACTGAGCAAGTATTTCAGTATTACGCATAATTTTAAAAGAAAAATTAGCTCATCCCTCCAATTCAGTACAAAGTCAAAGATATAGGTGGATAAGCACTGTCCCGCAATTTAAGGTGCAATAGAATTTTGTACAAAAGTGGTTTATCCTCACATTTCTAGAAAGCAGATTGTTGACAAACAAAATTTGCCTATTATAATCAGAAAAATTCAAACCACCATAGTCATTTAAATCATTCAGATCAGCCCTTTCTTCCCTAATGAACATGACAAATTGAGGGACTGAGGTGCACACTGTCAAGTTTGTTTCCAAGTAACAATGACAGTTTCCTCATATTTATAAGCCCTACAGATTCTTTTTTTTTCAAGTTGACACAGTGATGCTGGATGTGAATGCAAGTCCTACTTTGAATGCCAACAGCAGCAATGCAGCCACACATTTTGTAAATGCCAGTGTTTATTCTTTAAGTCTGAATAGAAATATAGCAATTGATTTGACTGCTAAGTAACCATCAGTAACCTACCTACACAGATGTGTATCTATATACAATAAAGTTTGAATATCCTAAGAAATTTAGGTATCATGTGCACACACATACATACAATCAATTTATGCAGTATACGTAAGAATAACATTACGTATATGAAACACTGAACATTCATCAGCATCTCCTGTGCTATGCAGAGTTCGAATGTCTGCACCCTCAGTTGCAAAGTGCCATTAATACAAGTAGCATTTTTTTCATTACTGATGTGGCAGAGGGTCATCAATGCCACTTGGTGTCTCTCCGGTAACCAGCACTTTTCTTACTTGAGTAACCATATTCCTTCTCCCTCAAGACTAAAATCTCCTCTGTTCCTGTTTAGTGTTAAATGAATAAAGTAATTTTTTTTTTTAATATCATTGATTAAAAAAAAAGGTAACTTCTTTGCTGGCATCTTTAAAGTGCAATATCTGTAAAAGTGTTGTAACAGTTCAATTTATCCATTAGGTAAGAAAGCAAAAGCTTTGAAAGAGATTCAGTACTTGATTAATTATATTTAACTGAGGCAGCAGTTATTGGTAAACATAAAGTATCAAAAAAATTCTCCTCATCAGAAACCAAATAGTTTTGAAAAGTGAGCAGGTGTGATTTTTACTGAATTTTGAAAATATCTGAGAACTGCTATTTTTGGTCAGTTAATCCTCTATATTTTCTTATCACAGTTTGATTCCTATGTCCCTAGTTCAAGAGGAGAACCAAACAGTAAAGGCAATGCAACAACCAACCTAACAGTTGTCTCTGCAGAGCCAACTTTTCCCTCTCCTGTGTCACCCTATGCACACGCCAAGTTGAGTGGTGGTGGCATGGGCGGTGGTAGAAGAAAGGCAGCCCAAAAAGGAGAGGGGAAAAGGGCCCTTTGCTTTAAAGAGGTGCTCTGGAGAAACTGTTCTCAATGGGGCGGATTAACTAGCAACTGTCAAAATATAATTTACAAGCTATGTAGATGCCTGTTCTCCAAAGATATGCTGTCAAGTAAAATAGACCTAAAATGTGACAGGCTTTGATATTATTGTAACTAAGTGATCTCTTCCAAATTCTAAATATGCACTTCAGTAATTTGATGTGACGTCTTTGTAGAAGAAGTCCAAAACACTTAATGTTGAAATTTATCTGGAAGAGAACTGGGTAAAAGGGGACTGGAGAACGTACTGCAAAATAAGCATGAGTGAGGGAAGTGAGAAACATCTGGAAATGTCAGGCATTACAAATGAGAATTACAAATGAACAAGGAGATGGACTCATGCCGTTTGGAGTTCAAGGAGGAAGTAAACAGCATTAACAGTACAGAGGTAAAAGAGAGGAAAATATGAAGAGAGGGGTAGAAAGATTGGCTTAACATAGGAAATTAGCCTTCCGTGTTCTGAGCCCTTTAGAGGAAGTGGTTTCACTGTTTGAGTGGTTTTCTGCAGCCGTGAGGTCTAGATCAGTGATCCCAAACTGAGCTTCTGAGTCAATGGTCATTTGTAAGACTGTATAAGAAATCTGCATCTTATTCCTAGGACTGGCTGAGGTTAAATTGCCTTGTTAGTGTTTTTAATTAAAAGTTGGAGTTTGTGAGAGCATGGTAAAACATGGAAAGCTGGTACTGATTCACTATCTAGAAAGTTTGGAAGCTACGTGTCCAGAAACTTGAAGGAGGTTTTTAATTAATGATTGCTCTAGGGCTTTAAATAAAATGTCAGATACCATGAGACTCATCATAATACCACAGGAGTTGGAAGCACTGCTCTCTGGGGCATTCTTAGTCCACTGCAGAGCCAGCATTTGCAGGCTACTTTTGTTACCAGGCGCAGCTGGACTGTCATCTGCCCTCCCTTTCCCTCCACCTTCTTTGCTGTTTGCAAAGAGATATGCTTCATTACACAGCAAATAATAAGCCTTCATAAATTACTGCTAAGCCACATGTGTGGTAAACCTAGGAAAGAACAGTGCTATTGCTGAAGTCTGCTAGGCAGGAAGAAGTTTTGAAAACTGAGAAAATCTCTTTTCAGAGAGATGCTTTGGTTTCTCAAATGTTACATCTGTCTGTACTGGGTAGAACTGATAAAATTGCAATTAAACGATGGAGCAACTTTCCCTTTTTCTTTCTTCTTTTCTTCTTATTTTTTTTTAGCATACTTCCACTTACTAATTGTTTGCCAGCATATTTTATGTGAATAGAAAGCCCGAAAATAATTCTCATGAGTATTCAATTTGAACATCTGGTTTCATCATGAACGTAACTGGTATAATGAGCTTCTCTGCATTGAACATAGTCTGCATGATGAGGAAAGGACTTTCAAGCAAATGCACCTGAGTAAAGCAGATTTTGTAAGAGTAAATCTCCTTCCCAGTGCATGGGCCCTATCTCCTACTAACATTAATGACAATGACCCCTCTACATAATAGTAGTATGTAATAATAATAATAATAGATATATATTAATAGTAGTAGTAGATAATTATAGTAATAGTAATAGTAGAAATAGTAGATAGTAATAATAGTAGATAATTAGTGCCCTTAGAGTTTAAATTTAAAGGGCTATTTGAGCCCTTTCTCAAGATAACACACAAGGTATCTTCTAACACTGTCCGTGCTATACTTCCTCTAAGACCATCTTCCTTATGAGTGACAAGTGCAATTATTGTGTAATTAACTCTGTTTTCTACAGCATCAGGAAGTACCTCATGCCCTTCTAGACCTTCCAGAAACACTTTTCCTAGCTGATTTTCCCTTGGTTGGACTGATTCACAGTTCACCTATTTGAAAAACAAGCAAGGTAGCTAGAGGCCAGGGATAGCTTTCATTGTTTGTATTTATAGTTGCAGACTTTGTGTCCTCTCACATTTGTTCAGTCCCTCTTTGAAGAAGTAACTGTGTATTGCAAGATGACTTTTTTTTTTTAACATTGTAAATGCTCTGCAATGGGAGTGATGCAAAAAATTACCATCATAACAGCCATCATTTTAGCAGTTTTTGATGCTTTTCTTGTTGCTGTTATCAAAAGGAGCATTATATAATTTAAAACCTTATTTTCAAGTCAGAAAATTAGGATAATGGCATTAGTAGAACTCAGATGGCAGGAAGGTTTGGGAATATGCTCTTCATCTCTTTTCATCGGCCTCATTATAGATGCATTGGCCAAAATTCCAAAATCCTAAGAAATTCCTCTAAAGACTTTAGACCAAAAATCTGAAGAAAGACAAATAAACACAGAAGTTTGCAACTTTATGATCCATCTCTATACAGGTATAGAGGAATCTATAAAAAAAAAAAAGAGTCTATGGAAAAAGTTCTGCTAAAAGTACCTAAGGGAAGTCAGTGCTCTAGAATTTGCAAGCAAATTTTCTGTTACTGTTTTTAGTGTTTGCTCGTTTGTTTTTCAGATACTACTTTCAGATTACCTCAGACTCTTGAGATAACCTGTTTATACATTTCATCTCAGAGTGTCCCTAGATTGTGAATTAATAGTCTGCCATTAATGGTAATTCTAATGTTTTTAGGGCATCATCTAATGATCATCTCATGAGAAATGCACAGCACAGGTGTGCTTTAATAGAACTGGTAGGAAGTTTTTAATTCCCCCCAGCAGTCTCGATACATAGATGCATCCAGAGATGTGGCATGTTCACTGTATTTCCTGCCCACTATGATATGATGTGCATCGTAAAATACTTCAGTTATCCTGTACCACCTGTGAAGACTTACTCGACATTGTCTCCAGTGGGCATTATTATGTATTAGGTTAAATGTAGTCAACAGAGCACCAGCTAAAAGTAAAAGGTACAGATCAGTACTACTCATAAAGAAAGCATACTCCTAACTATCCAAGACAGATGCCCTAGAAAACTAAAGTCGTTAGTTTTTAATGAGGTGGCAGTCAATGAGTTTGCTCTTAGACTTCAGTGGATTTCTGATCAGTTGCTTCTTGTAAAAAGAATGTCTTTTCAATTTGGGTCTAGCCTGAGTCCCCTACATTGAATCTATCTTGACACTGAGGCTGTTGCCAAACCGTATATAGCACTTCTGCCTCAGCACAAGGAAATCACTCTAACCTTTTAGACGTCCTCAAAATACCAATGTGAAGGCTTCTCCCACTTATATATGTATAATCTTCCTCCAACTGCTCTGAGACTGGCAGGTATCATTTTGCATCCCTCAGTAAGAAGTGCTGTAAAGTGTATATTGAGTTGGTTTCCAGCTGTGTTTGTTTAGATAGGAATATTTTCTTCTGCTTGCACCATGGGCAGCTATTCAGGATTCTTGACAGAGTTTTCTTTTGATATAGCTTTCTTGTATATAGTTCTTCTGTAAATGCTTTCAGCATTCATTGTCTTTTTATACTAAGGTACTTTTTATTGCGTGTCAGAGAGAAATTTTGTAGATGAGTAATTGAACTACCAAGCTTAAAATAGCTTTAGATGTAGCATGGAGAAAAGTTGAGTAAATGTTTTGGGTTTTTTTTTCAACTAAAACTACATTCATCAGCTTTTTTCAATCACAGAAAGAATTTCTGTAAGAACTTGAAAAATATTTGCTTTTTAAAAATACAGATTCCCTTCCCCCCAATTTCTCCTCTGATTTTAATTTGCTGTTCAATTAAGTATCTTTTTTTACAGAAAATTAAGTACATGTTAATGCATATAATTATTATAATGAAAATAATTTTAAAATATTAGTTTTATATATAATATATATTTTGTTTGGAATCAAAGGGTGCATTGGTCTGAATTCAGAAATATTTTAAATTTTACTAAAATATAAGTATCTTAAATTTATAATTATATTATGTCAACACAAACAGCATTTCTGATTTTGTTTGAAACAGTTACCCAGTGTTGAGTGAGCTGTAGCCCCTGGGGTCCACTCAGTATCTGTCTCTGACTTATTTTCCTTTTCTGCTAACCACTCTGCACATGTTAAGAACCAGCTATTTGCAGCTTTAAATTAAACAGCAGAGGAACTATATGCATTTAATGTTGTATCATTTTGGACTCTTATCTATAATTAATTCACTTAAAAGCCTGTGACAATCTAATATGCTGTTGTGCTACTGCTATGTATGGTGTATTGCATCCTCCTTATTTAAGGATATATTTCTACCTTGCACTCTGGCTTAAATTGCTTACTATGAGTGGCTAGGAAGATCACCAGAGTGTATAAGAATGTTGATGAGAAATTGTACGCCTCTGTGAATCCTGACTAATATCACAGACTTATCTCTGTTGTGTTCTTATTCTCTTGTTTTAGGTTGTTTGAGATATTTCCATTTTGTCCTAAAACAGAGTGTAACCTCTTCCAAACACAGCCTTTGTCTTCTGGCATAGAATAACTGGGTACCCGTCTTTGGATGGGACTTCTTGGTTGTAAAAGAATGTAAATTACTGTCATATAGGTTTTAAGATGGCATACTAAATATAATTCTAAAATAATGAAAGTATGTAATATTTAAAATAATGGCATTCATGGATGCAACTCTGATTTTTTTTTTTTTTTTAGAAGTGATAACCTGTATTGTGTTTCTGCAAGAAAAATGGGCAGTTACCTTCACTGTTCATATATACTATGACCTGTTCTATTTGGATGTGCTGTCTTTTGAACACAAATAGGTTTATCACATACCAGTTACTTACTTTTGCAATGTAGAATCATAGAATAGTTAGGGTTGGAAAGGCCCTCAAGATCATCTAGTTCCAACCCCCTTGCCATGGGGAGGGACACCTCACATTAAACCATGTCACCAAAGGCTCCATCCAACCTGGCCTTGAGCACTGCCAGCAATGGAACATTTACAACTTCCTTGGGCAACCCATTCCAGTGCCTCATCACCCTCACAGTAAAGAACTTCTTCCTTATATCCAATCTAAACTTCCCCTGTGTAAGTTTTAACCCATCATCCCTTGTCCAATCACTACAGCCCATAATGAAGAGTCCCTATCCAGCATCCCTATAGCCCCCCTTCAGATACTGGAAGGCTGCTATGAGGTCTCCACGCAGCCTTCTCCTCTCCAGGCTGAACAGCCACAACTTTCTCAGCCTATCTTCATATGGGAGGTGCTCCAGCCCCTTGATCATCCTTGTGTTATAGCCCTTTCCACCCTCTCTCATTTACTGTCCTTGTACCAGACTTCTCGTGGTGTTCCTAGGCCTGCACAGTAGACTGAATTCACCTAGGAGGACAAAAAGGAGCTCTCTAACTGAGCTATAATGTGACCCAGAAAATACATAGCAGCAGCTGTGTAGGTAGGGCAGCCTGAATTTTGGGTGAATGTAGGTCCTAACCCACATTTCAGTAGGGACAGTGGTTAACACGTATGTAGGCTTTACACTCAGAAGTTTATGAAGAGCTGGGTTAGGTAATGGAGAGCAGGTGAATTACTGCTCCTGGTCTGGTGAAAGAGGTCCCTGCCCATTGCAAGAGGGTTGGACTAGATGATCTTTAAAGGTCCCTTCCAAACCAAATTATTTCATTTTGACTTGAGTTTTTGTGTTCATTTCCTCGACCTCTTTTTTTTTTTTTTTTACTTTTTTTAGTCTGCTTTTTTTATTATAGCTTATTAACTTTCACCAAGAAAAAAAAAATGGTAAAAAGGATTTCATCCTCTTATTTGCCCGTTGGACTCATCATTTCAATTTCTTGAGGGTAATTTTTGTCCTGGAAGGATGATTACATGCTTTTCATAACAATTTAATTTGATGTAACAATACTGTAGCTGTTGCTAAATCTTTCAGAGAGATTATATATAATATTTGTCCAAATTAAGCACAAAAACCAATCCATGTCTGTATTTGAATAGTAGCTAACTATACTTTGTTTTGGGTAGTGCATTTGTACTATTTTAAAAAGAGCAAAAATTACCTGAGAAAAAGGTAGATTTGTCCTACCAAAGATGAAATGTTATTGTTGGTAATGAAATATTGTGATATTCTATCTAAGTGCTGGTATAATTTCACAAACATTTTGAATGATGTTATCATGGGGAACAGGGGACTCTTATCTGCAGAAGTCTAGGCAAGAAAGGCCTAACAATCAATGGAGTTAATATACAATTTCCTGTAATTTGGAGTTTAACCATATTGCTATTGTAGGTGGGTAAGAAAGAATTCTGTGTATCAAGCCTGAAATCATTTAATCAGGAATGTAAATCAGTTATGTGTTTCAGTTACCAAATGTTGATAGAATTGGCTATGGTAGTCTGTTGGTTTTTAATTACAGCTGCTCTATAATGCTGTTGTGTTACCAGGTTCCAAGAAGGAAAATAGTATAGTATGGCACTTTGCTATGCCAAATGACCACTACTTTTGCCAAGTATAAATATTACCAGGAATGCATTCTTCTATAGGATGATAGCCACATCCCTAAAGTAATGAATTCCATGCTTCCCTACATGTATTTATGTTTGGATAATTTATTTAAATAATGTTCCTAGTACATGCTTTATAGCCTTCTGCCTTTTGCTACACAAATTTTAGCTTATATTGCAGACTGTGCAAGTCATTTGGCAAATGTAATTTCCATCCCTGCATACTAATCGATTTCTTCACAAACACCTGCTATCAGTTATGATAATAAAAATGCCATTCTAAATTGAAAAGGGGCCAAATGGAGCTTCCTAAGGAAATGACTTAAGTATCTTTCAATGCATTTAATGTAGTAATGTTCTTGTAGTGCCAACACTTTTTTTGAACATTTGCATTTTATATGATTTTACTCTATTACATACTTTTTCTGTCTAAATGGCTCCTCATAACCATTGCTACGAAGTAGTTCCTAGCAAGACTGGAGAGGAATTTCTGGGTTTCCTCTCTCATGGGACTAAATCCAGCAACTTTATGTAGTCAAAATTCCTTATCACAGATCTGATTGAAACATCTGGCTGCTACACTAATATAAGTACTAAATGGCTGTATCCGTTCCTATAACATCACTGGGAAAATGCTGTAAAGTTGGTGGAAGCTTTGCCCTTGGACTGCATGACAGTTTCTTCCTAAAATATAAGCCTAAATTTAGCAGCCAGATTGCAAGTAGCATTCGAATTATCCAGGGTCGCTTTATGACTCCTTCCATCCCAGGGAATAACTTCCCAGCAACAGTCTTTGCCAGAACCTAATAATTTGCAGCTCTGCTGGTCTTGTCTCAGCTCTGAAATGTCTCACTGGTTTTCAGCTGCACTGTCATCTCCCCTGACAATGTCCTCTGCCTTATTTGTAAGGAAACAACCCATTTTACTGATTCCTTCGCATTTTCATTTTCTCTTAGCTCTAGCTGCCCAAGCATATGCGCTGAAGGAAGAGAACGATAGTCTTCGATGGCAGCTGGATGCTTATAGGAATGAAGTGGAGCTCCTGAAACAGGAGAAAGGACAGCTCTTTCGGACAGAAGAAAGCCTTACAAAGGACCAGCAGCTGCAATTCCTACAGCAGACAGTGCAAGGCATGCAGCAGGTACTACTGAGGAAGTAAAGAACTGGTCTTTTTTAGGAAAGTAGTACCATGGGGCTGTGCTATACTTAAGACTACTAGACAGGAAGGTCCTGATTTCTTTTCAGAGTCAAAATCTGATGGATTTTAGATGGAGGAGAGGGGAGGAGGAATTGGGGACATATTTAGGGTTAGTTATAAACTTTAAACAGTTCTTTCAAAAAAACTCCTTATGTATGTTCTAGATAGGAGAAAATTACTTCAGTACATCCTCTATTGCTCTCCTCACTTAATTGGCCCTGATTCTGCAGAAAGTTTCAAGAAAGTTTGTCCATTATAGCATAGACAATATTCTGTGGTATCTTCGTGTGCATTCATCTGCATCTTTAAATGCATCTCTGCTTCTCAGTTTTGCCTTTTTTTCTGCTCTTGTTTGAGGGTGACTGAGGCATCTCCAGCTTGTCCAGGCTAGACTCCTGCTAACTTACAAGTGGATAGCAACATCAGTCTTATCTCCTGAGCTTTTATCTTTTATTCTGTCCAATGGATGTAACCTTTTAATTCACCCATTTTTTAAAAGTGGATTAGCGCAGCAACGAAGTGTATTCTCTGATACCAGTAAGTGAGAAACTGTAGTGTGTCCCTCTAGGGGGAGGCATTTATCATATGCATTCTCCCTTGTTTGTTAATTGCTGCTGACATTGTGTTGGGCAAGTCTTGGGAAGCACATCCAGTCTGTTCCCAATGCTTCTTCTGACACATCCACTAACACATAAGCACCCTTCATTCAACATGCATGTATATGACATCTTTCCTTCCCAGGCTCTTGTAGTCCACTGATACATGACAGAGTGCAAGGGCAGTGGCTCACCATGACACTGGATTGGGTTCTGAGCTAGAATAGAGCTTCTCAAGATGTCACTGCAGAGACTGCTTCCTCTGTGTTCTGAAGAGCTTGCTCCTCTATCACTCCTGGTTATTAGATTTCAGAAGGGGACAAGTTATACCCATTTCCAAATTGTACTAAGCTGCTCTATTATGATAAAAAATAGAAGACATTCACTTACATATGATCTGCCTCGCTGGGTTAGGAATTGCATGGCTACCATGGTACCCATCAGATCCAACAAGTCTGTAAATTCTGCCTAACAAACACCAAATAACAGAGCACAAGACAAGCCTACGCATGTGTTCATATGAACATAGGCACCTTTAAGCCTGCATAGGTTTAGAAAATTTGGATGATTTATGGTATAGTGTAATAATTCTGAACAAAATATTTGAAAAATAGAAAATAAGTCATTGATAATTCAGGAATAAAATCTTTCCTCAACTTAGCAATAAAGTAATTAATTGGAAATACTTCAGGTTTCAGTATACTTTAGATATGCTTGAGGTCTATTCACGATCTTATGCTTATATAAATGGATACTTAAATATCACTGGCTTCATTAAATTTAACTGCATATATAAATATTGTGCTAAATTTCAGCCTGGTGCTAATTCTCCATTAAAATTAGTGAAAAGTGGGCACAAAATACTACTAAATCAAAACACTAAGCTCTAACCCTCATTTTATGTTATTATAATTTTCTACCTGGGGGCGGGATGAAGAATATTCAAGTCTGTAGAATATAACTAGATTTCTATTGAACTTCAAGCAAATGTTAATAATGCAAGTCAATAATGGAGCTAGCAGCGGACACTATGGTCCCTGTTCCTCTGAGAGCTACTATGTTCGTGACAATTTTGCTGTGAGGTTCTGAATTTTTCTGGTTTGCCGTCTCAGGGTCAGACCTACTAACTCCCAATGGGATATAATTAGAGATGGCCCAAGGAGCTGGAGAAGACATTGCAGATAATCCAGTCTGACAATACGCTGAGGAGGGCAGCAACATAGAAGCACAGGAGGTGGAGTTCAGAATATTTGGTGGGAAATTATCAGTCAATTAAGCAGCTGGATGATGGCTTTGGATTTCAGTGATTAGCCAGAATCAAGACATCCCATAACCTTTGTGCTTTTCATGCAGTTGATGCATGAATATTTAGAAAAACCTCTTTGATTTAGGGAGACTCCTTTATTCCAGCTTCATTGTGTAAGTGTTGAGAGATGACAACCTTAGCTGAAATCCATCACTATAGCAGGTGCTCAGCATCTACAGAATTCAGTCTTTCTATGAAATATTAAACATATATCAGGACTTGAGTAGTAATAATTTAACAAGAAGACCTATATTCTCTTTTATCCTTTTGTATATATTAAAATTAATTTCAAACAAAGTAAACTGAATGTCATTGAATTCCTGAGCCCTGCATATATGTCGGCTTTAAAAAATGTATTCTTCCTCCTTCTTTCCTGTTAATTCTCCCCCACTTTTTTATGCCCCTCTTCTTGTTCTGACTTTGAAATCTAGAGGAAAAAGTAGATGCATTTTCCAAAACAAGAATTTTTTTTATAAACTTATTTGGTGCCAAACAGTAGCAAATAACACAACATCAGTGTGTTTTTAATGTACTTCTACCATCTGGATATTCTTTCCCACATTTGCAGGACTGATGAAATGAATGTTTATTTTCTTTTCCATCACTCCTACCAATCCAAAGTAACATCAGCAAAAATCACACAGATTTTTGGTTATGGAGTATACCTTATGGGCAGTAATAGCAACTTGCTTATTTATTGTGTCTGAAAAAGAAAATTCTTTGGACTAATGACATTGAACTTATGGGGGTTTTAGTCAACTTCCTCCATAAAGCTGTGTCACAGTTTAATTTCATACCCACTGTGAGATCTCAAACAAATGGAAATAATGTCTTGTATCCATGGTAACAAATGAGATACACTTTACCTGGTTTTGAGATGGAAATTGAATTAACTTGTCACTGCTGCATAGGTGGTATTGCCTTCAATTTATTTCTATATGAGAATGCACATATCAAGCAGATCACTTCTGAATGTCTGTATCTTTCCAGCAGTGTTCAGTATCCTCTAACAATGTCTGCGGTCACAAGGAAGGATGTTTTAGTTGTAACTATTTTTATAATACTTCACAGCACAGCTATAAGGGTTTTTTAAATCTTGTCTTTCTTTCTGGAATGTTTGACCAGATACATGACTATAGGTAATGCAGAAAATACCACCTCATAGTGCCTAACACTTGCCATTCTAAGACTCAGTTTTCAGTGTGTATATAATTTCTCCAAATTTTAACCATTGTGGTTAGCATATTCCACATGGAATAGCAAGCAGATCTCTTTTGAAAAACAGTCTCATCAAAGTGTTTCAGGCATTCCAAGAACAAAGCGTAAAAAATATGCTTTTCTTCTTTGTTGTCCGCCAAGGAAAGTTCTTGAGGAAATGCACTTGGTGACCTTCATGCTTTGAAACAAAACAACAGAGTCTGACAATGAGTCTCTATTGGATTAATGATGTGGTTTCTGCGTATTTTATAAAATCTGTCTGAAATCTATAATGTTAACAAGCCTTTGAAAAATGCTGGTTTGCCACATTGGAGATAGCACCATTAGCATATGTCCAAGTAAGTTTTAGATTTTTACTGGTCATCTAGGGCTGTCCACAACACAGCCATTTGTGCAATGTTTTAAGCCTCAGGTTCATCTGAAGTCTACAGCGCACACCTCCTTTACCATGGCTCTCTGACTAAGTTAGTTCTACCTTTTCATCAGGCTTAATTGACCAAAGTATGGGGCCATGCTGGCATAGCTGTACTGATTCCCAAACTGGTTCATTTGCAAATAGACTGGTAATTCTTCATGGTGCTTCATTGCATCATGTAAATGTATGATAATGTTCTTTCCCCTCACAGCTTCCTGAGCACAGTGGGCTAAATTTAAGCTCCTGGAGGCAAGGGTATCAGCCAGAAATCCCCATTTAAATCATGTTTCCATGTATGTTTTCTCCAGGAAATGTACACAAGTGCCTACAGTTCTGCTATTCCACATGCTGGGGTATATCTGGGACATTCAAGAGGCACCTCATTACCCCCATTCCCTAAGGGGCCTGACTCATTAGCTGAGCTTGGGTTCATAACACAGGGGCAGCAGAAGCTCCTATACATTGGCAGTGATGCATTAAAGACTAGCCATAGGGTTATTGCATGAGCAGGGGATGTAAAGAGGTGCCTCTCCTAAAATTAGTGCTCAGGGTGGAAAGCCAGAACAATAGTAACAGTTGTGGGTGATGAGTGTAGGGCTGACATGAAGGCTGATACAGTGTTGTGGGTGCTACTGACTGTTAGCTCAGGATGTCTCAGCAGGCAACTGAACACATTCTGGCCCTGTTGATGACCCACATGGGTGGCATTCTGGTGCAGCATGATGGAAGTCCTCTTTTGTCTTGTCTTCCTTTTTTCCCCAAACAATATCATTTTCACTCAAATAGAAATGCAGACTGTGAACATGAGCTCTCAGAAGCCAGAAACTGCTGGAACTACTGCCTGAGTATTTTGCTTTGAATACCTCAGAGACCCTTCCCCATTCAGTGCCACAGGCAGAGAGCACACAGTTAATCATCACCTGTCCAATACCCTCTTGTCTTTGCTGTTCAATATGCAACTCAAGGTCTTAATGCAAAGGCCACACTGATCCTGACATTTCCTACTTACTGAGGACTAGCTTTTACAGTTTACTAATCATTTAGCATGTAAAATAAAAAGCATGTGCATCTGAGACACATACACGTTTTTTAAAAGGGCTCTGAAAAATGCTGGATGACTAGGAATCATTTCAGGCTTCCAGTGGACCCTTTTGTCTAAGTGAGATGGCACAAGAGTCATCTCTCAGCTTTTTAAGCAAGATCATATGCCTCTAATGTATAGTAACCATTCTGAGTAGAAAAGTCAGAAGTAGCTACTGTTGGCCTCATTGTGCTGCCTTTGAAATGAAGTGGATTTCTACCATTTCCAGCCACTGGAGCGGAGCTAGACCATATTGAGGAGTCCTCACTGAGTTAGTAAAATTTTTTTCTACAAGATGCTGTTGCTCAGGCCTTCCCACTCCTGTCCTATGTGAGAAGTAGGTTTCTTTCACACAAGTAGTGGAAGAACTTACTATTCCCATGATCCACTCTATTTCAGTAGGAGCAGGGAAGAAAAGCAGATTTCTGTCCAGGAGGTTTCAACAGCTGGTAGGGCCATTGTGTGACTTTTTTCCACATCATTCTTCTAACCATTCAAACACCAATTACCAATGTAAGCCTCAGCTAGCATTTTGCTCTGCAGCTCTCAGATCCTTTACAGATGTTGGTAACTGTCACAGCCATTCCTTTGTCTTACATACAAATGTCCTGAAATGTCAGAAGTCACAGAAACATGCTTTTGGCTGAAAATTGCCAAATCTGGCCCAATGTGAATGCTGTGACCATTATAACAACCACTTACATTTGAATATACAGGTTCTAGTATCAGTTTAGCACTAAAATTAGCATCATTGCTGAATAGATGAAGCATATTATGGCTATATTTATTAATATAGCCTAAATGCAGAGGAGATTTCTAGTCTATTTTATTCACCTACCTTTTGCTTACCAAACATCTATTCAGTACATCATCCACTCAGTGTGGTTATGCACAACTATAAACTGATTCTTCTCAAAATATAGTATTAAAGTCAAGAGTAAATAAAAGAGATAAAACCCATTATCCCTTGTATTTGTGTTTTACCTGCTGAATAAACAGAACAGAATAATTAAGTTGGAAATGTCTTTTGTTACTACTCTTGCTGCATGTATTCCAGTTAGATCTTTCTCTTTTCCTATAAAAATGGTACTGGAATAATAAGTTCAATATTGATCAGCAATGACCCTAAGTCCAGATTTTCACTTCTAGGCCTGTCTCTTCTTCTCTCACCTAGTGATTGATACTTGGACACAGGTTAAGAAAAATGTTTGCTCGGAGGATAGAGAGAAGTGTTCCCATAGGTATCGTATTTGTTCCCTTCAGCTTTCCAGGGCTTTGTACAGTATTCTCCACATTTAAACTTCCAGAAAATGCTCACTCCTTCCGATTATATTAAAAAAAAAAATAAATAAAGAGCATCTGGCTGCTAAATGCTAGTTATTTACC
>JAOEHX010036992.1:0-17813 GCA_025448015.1 Bolborhynchus lineola
TATTCCCTCACTTCTCACCAAGAGTCTTACAGTAGCCTACAGTTTTAGAAAAGAATTATTAGATTGGTTCCCACAGCAAAACTTCTTTAGAGAAAAGGATTCTTTCTTTCACCTCTATGATCAGTAGCTTCATGTAAATTGCAAGTGACTTGGTTAAAATGTTGACTCTCTGGGAAGAGTTTGCAAGCTTCTAAGTTGTTATGAAATATGTTGATGGACAAATTCTCTGAGGCAATAATGGCTTGGAGATGGAAAAAAGTATACTTAAGCTACTGCAAGGAGAACTATCTCCATAAGATATGCTGGATCAACTTAGCTAATGTATATGTACTTCTAATTAAAACACAGAACAGGAACAATAAAAGCAAGATATCAGATTTTTTTTTTATGATATTATGGTATTTGTGACTTTTTATTCTTTCAAGAAATTGAGACCTTTGCTCACAAACAGTATGAAGTTTCTAAAGGAAATGATTTAGCGATGCCTTTTTAAATGCTGATAGAAGCCTTAGGGAATTTAGTACAAAGTGCTTTTCTATTTTTTTTTTTTTTAATTCTTTAATTCAGAAAACAGAAGTTGATTCATTTTACATGAAATGAAATTGAAGGCCAAAATTAAGCAGATTTCAGGAAGATTTTTAATTAAGAAAGGTTAAAGCCCCACAGAGCTTCTCTGTCATCTGCGTTTAATCCCCACTCTGTAGGAACCTTCTGAACTCCCCCTGCTGCTTTATTCAGATGTAATCAGCACCCTTGAATGAAACTCCAATTTAAAGAGAGTTCATTATAGTAGGTGACTTATTTAAACAGGTGAAAATGAATGCCTCTGAGCATAGAACTGCATGTTCTAAAATCAAGGTGAAGTGTTATAGGTAAGCTATAATAATACCTCTCACAGTTAAACACAATTTGTAACTGCATATACAAATATCTCTATATAAAGAAATATATATATGCCAATATACATGAAAATTATGGTGAAGTTACTCAAAGTGTTTTACAAATATGTTATGTGTCCCTTGTATGTTGGAATGTAAGTAACTGTTATTTTATTTTATTGTATTTTATTTTCCAGATAAGTATTAAATAGCTCAAGAAAGTTTAAATTGGTTATAGTAATGTATGGAGCCAAAAATAGATGTGAAAGGAAAAACCCTGGGTTTCTTAATTGTTACTCTCTGGCTGTAATTAACAGGATACATCAAAGCTGCTTTTCAATTCCTTTGCACTTGAAGTAGTCTTGTATTCATGCATTGTAGCTGTAAACCTCTGACATAATGTTTGATGTGATAGCATTCTAAAATGTTTTTTCACTTATCCATGTCAATGTACCAGTAACTAAAGATATTGAACACCTTGGATAGAGAATAAAGCATATTATCAAAACTTAGTAGTGAAATGCATTTTCATTTAAATCTACAAGACAGTGGAAAATCAGTCCTCCTGCTTCCAATGGTGATATCAGTATTGCAAAATATAAAATGAGGCATTACTTGTAGGAAAATATATACTCCTTCATTAGACCAGATGTATATTCAGAAAAACTGAGAATCTTTCAGGCATGCAAATCCATTTTTAGGGTTGAAATAGAAGCAGTAAACTTGAAATCACATGCAAGCTGAGAGCAATCTGTTCTGAGTTTAACTTCAAAGTGTGTTAATCATTGGGATAGTCTGATGGAAGAGTTAATACATACCCAGGCAAGAGAAATAAAGTATTTCTAATAGAAAATTAAGGATATCATTACCTCTAATGAGAGGAAGAGACAGATTATCTGAGTAATAGTAGATATTGGCACTTGTAACACATATCATAGAATCATACAATCATAGGATAGTTAGGGTTGGAAAGGACCTTAAGATCATCAAGTTCCAACCCCCCTGCCATGGCCAGGGAAACCTCCCACTAAACCATACCACCCAAGGCTATGTCCTTGAGCACCACCAGGGATGGAGCATTCACAACTTCCCTGGACAACCCATTCCAGTGCCCCACCACCCTTACAGTAAAGAATTTCTTCCTCATATACAATCTAAACTTCCCCTGTTGAAGTTTAAACCTGTTGCTCCTTGTCGTCTCACTACAGTCCCTAATGAAGAGTCCCTCCCCAGCATCCCTATATGCCCCCTTCAGGTACTGGAAGGCTGCTATGAGGTCTCCATGCAGACTTCCCTTCTCCAGAGTGAACAGCCCCAATTTTCTCATCCTATCTTCATACATGATACTCTGTAAAATATAATCCCAGTACTCAATTATCTATTTGCCTTATCGATTCTGCTCTGTTTTGTGCCTCTTGAATGTGGTAACTGAGGTCAGATACTGAGTGACTGCTTTGTGAGAAATAGTCTGAAATTTATAAATGCATGCTGTTCTCTTAGACTTAATTATGCTGTGTAAATGATTTCTATACCATGGAGTAACATGACAATTCTGCACAATATATTCCCCAATCATAAGATAAAATACGGATATCTGTTTTTCTATACATAGTTCTTTCCAGAATTGAATTGGCTCCTTGACTCCAAGACTACAATAGTGACAGATGCAGCATAAGCTAAATGGAGAAAACTGTGAGACTGTGAGATAAAGGGAACCATACTGAAGTTTCTCTCACCTACAGAATTATAGCTTCAGCATGTACTGTTCTTTATCAGTAGTGTCCCAGTTAATATTTAGAAGAACCTGCTATTACAACTGTAAGTCTCTACAGGCAATCTCAACAATTTCCTGCTCTTAAAATTTCTTACAACTACTCTTACTGAAGATTAGATATTATATCTGATAATATATCTGATCTGGGAAATGAGTTCTAAAGTACAACTGTGAATTCTTGATGACAATAACATTTGTTCCAATTTTTTCATGCCTGTAATTTATGCTGTCTGATAGGACCCATACTCAAATGTCAAAGGCACTGCAGTCAAAAAAGCTTATACATTTTTTCCACACCAACGTACACTTCTGAGGAGACAATTTAGAAGTGAAAGGTTATATGGGAGGGGTGTGTCTGCTTCTTTGAGGGCATCTGATCAAAGGAGCCACGAACAGAACATAGAGAGACAAACCCGACCAAAACATGATAAGGGAAGTCATGTTAATCACAAACCTGGTCAGAGGGACAAACTAGCAGGAGTATGTGGTGGCTGAAAAATGCTTATTTTTTCACACGGGGGATAAGGAAAAGGAGTGACAAACATACAGAGGCATAAAACCTGGCCAATTAGCATTAGCAAGTAATAATGAAAATTAAGCCTGATCAGACCCACTAATTGGTGGGCTATAAAGAAACTACAGGAAAACCAAGACTGAAATGGATGAAGATGCAGACCTGGGGTCCTACATATTAGGGGAGATGTGCGGGTGGGTGTCAGTGGCACTGTGTCAACTGATGAGGCAATGTGCAGGGGAAGAGGGAGCAGGAGGCAGCAGAGAGACAGGGAACAGAAAGGGGTATAAGAAAGGCTGGTTTTTGTGTAAAATGGCCAGTCAGTATGCTGTTTTGGTTGAGCCCTGTGCCTGATCACTGCAATCTATCCTGTCTTCTTATGTCTTCTTAATAAATCTTTTCTCAACCCTCTTTCTGGGTAATCTCACTCTGTATAGCATTTGTGTGCTGCAAAGACTCAGTACCAACTGCTGGTGAGACCAGAGTCAGGCTGGAGATGTGGGTGCCCATGCCCTCTGTCGTCAGCTCTGGAGTGAGTGGGTTCTCAGCATCTGCAAATTGAAATGAGCCTGTAAACCCCAGCCACTGTGGCGGAAATTATGTGTGTCCAGAAAAACATCTACCTAGGGGACCATGGTGCTTGAGGCCAGTGAGGTGCTTAGCACCAGCCACTGGAGCAGGACGGGGAGTCATATCCCATACGACTGGTGCTGGCTGATGGGGCAGGTATGTCTGTACCGTCTCTGAACTGGGTGTCTGTAAGGTGTGTGTATCCATTAGCAAAGTTTAAGCTGTACTTGTTGGTAAGTAGGGGGACCTTGAGTCACAACAGAGTTAGAGGCTGGTACAGGATCTATGTTGAAGACCCATGAGTGTGCGGTGCTTGTGGGATAAATGTATGAGTGCTGTGCGTTTGTAGAAAGCACTGAGTTGGACCTCCCAGAGAGTAGGAGGCCAGTGGGGTGGGTAAGAGGGGCCAGGATCTGGGCAGAGGTGTTGACAGCAAGAGGGTCTGTGCTGCCACTCAGGGATCTGTGAATGTGTGTGTGCTTGTGGAGATGGAGAGTTCTGTTCTGATTGGACCTACAAACAGGAAAGTGACGGCTATGTCTCTCAACCAAGGCAGAGACTCCAGGTCTCTGAGCACTGGGCTGAGCTCCAGCAGCTGGGCAGGGGGGAATCCTGGAACAAGCAACTGGAGGAGGTGGCCATTTCTAATATCCCTTTAGAGGAAGTAACCCTTCATATGTGAAAACCTGTAAAGAATTTAGTGAAATTAATTGCTTCAAGGATCTTGAAATTGAGGTTTATCAAAGAATATTATGCTTAATGAAACACAGCAACATTTTTTTTCAGCATATATTTTCATTCTGAATGCAAAGAATATTTTACATTCTTTCTAAAGATATTTCAGCAGAGAAAAAAACTCATATCTGGCTCTACCTACAGTCTGATCCTGAGTCATCTGTGTGGATCATAGTTACTAGATAGCAGCTATGCTAGACAAAATTGGGTGATACTCCTTTGTTTTAATAAAGTCGAGAAGATTCCCTGGTCACCCTTATAAAGTGAGAATATAGTGGCATACTTATATTTCTCTGATTTTTTGTATCCTTAAGTCCTTTGAGTCTAGTAATATGTAGCCTATGTCCAGCTGCCTCTAGGAACTGCTAATTATATACATGCAATAGCTAACATCTGGTTCACTGTTCTGTTTACATATTATGACATTCTTTTGCTGAATTTATTTACTTTTTCAACTTTTTTTTTATAAAATATAGATTGAACACACAACTTTGGGGAGAATGCATTTTATCTATTTATAGATATTTTAAACTATATAGTACTTCAGTGAGGGCAGCAAGCCTGTTTAAAGAATCAGAAATATGTGGCTTGCATTGAAAAACAAATCCATTTTCTCTATCTGAAATACACAATTATGATTTCTTCACAATGGAAATAAGTCATTTGTCTTAGAGCTCGTTTGTTTAGAATGCATGGTGGGTTTTGTGGACTTTAATTAAATTCTATATACTTACTCACAGAGATGATAGTAAGCATCAAGTCAGTGAACTGGAAAATCAGAATAACTACAGTACTTAGAGTGTAATATTACTGCACAGTGGGATTTTTATTAGCCACTAGCTGTAATAAAACGCACTGCGATATGGCTCATAGTATATGCAATTTTAAGCATTCACTAGTATTCTATGACCACCAAGTAAAGGGTCATAACTTCTACCTGTCTGCATATTGGTACTCAGAATTTTTTTCCAGGAAAAAAATTGCATATCGGAAATTAGTTTCCATGGATTGAAAGTGGCTCATTCATTCTGAAGAAATTGGTTCATAAAAGTTAAGGCCATAAACATTCAAATGAGTTTAATCAAATGTTTAATCAATACTAAACAAAGTGGAATTTGAATCTAAAATCAGGAGATTCAAATGAACATTGATACAGGAGGTGCAAAGGTATGAATGAACTTCCATTTGAGACACGAAATACAAATCATTGAATTCAGACAAGGACTTTTAGGCATTGCTTTTCCTGATGGCTGAATAATTGTTACTCCCTTCACTTACTGCATGCTCATTAATATTAAAGCTTAATTTGGACTACATTATGATCTCCCTGAGTACTGTTTTCCCATAGTATTTGTAGAAGAATACAGATTTACTGTTCTTAAGGGTGGCAAATAATTTTATTAAAATAGAGCTCCACACTACAGCTATGTTGTTTATATACCATATTCAGCTGTATAAATGTCTTAGGTCTAAAATCCTAGCTCTCATTTGTACAGTTGAAAAGCTCTCATTCTGCTGTTTGTATTCTGCTCTTAAAATAGGCTTCAAACCATTGACAGGTTCTTGGTATTAAACCTATAAATAGTAATTGACTTCTGACCATATAAGGTTACACACTACAACATCATGTTCCATAATCTCATAGATTCTGAAATACTAAATTAAGCTGAGAGTAGAATTTCAGAGAATATAATGGTAAAAGGAGGATTAGCCTTTTTAGACTATGATCACTTTTCAACTACAATTTGAAAAGCTCTCATTCTGCTGTTCTCTTTGTATTCTGCTCTTAAAATAGGCTTCAAACCATTGACAGATTCTTGGAATTAAACCTATAAATACTAATTAACTTCTGACTCTATAAGGTTACACACTACAACATCATGTTCCATAATCTCATAGATTCTGAAATACTAAATTAAGCCTAGAGTAGAATTTCAAGAGAATATAATAGTACAAGGAGGATTAGCCTTTTTTGACTACTGTCATGCATTTCATGCAACTGTAATCTGGGTTCTCCGGTGAAAAATGTGTTCCAAGCCATGCTTTTAAGAAATCAAAGACAACTGCAAAATAATAAGACATAAAATTCTTACGCAAAACCAGCCATGGCCATAGTATCAATGTTTGAGATATTTTTCAATGTAAATACGCCTCCTCTTTACCAGAGCCCTGTGCCTGTACCCAACATGAATATCAGCAACTGGGAGGAAAAAAAAAAAACAAAAAACCAAAACCAAAAAAACCAAGAAGGTGTTTGCTTGCTTGATTTTGTTTTCTGTAGGTGAAAATCACAAGTCTACTCACTAAAGAGCTGGAAACCTCTATGCATTCATGAAATTACCAAAAGCAGATTTTAGATAATACCTACTCTTTACTTTTACTTTCTTAAGTATTTTTAGTCAATTACTGGTGTGATGAAAGCTTTTCAAAGCTTTTCAGTTTACTGAAGGTTAAAGCAACACAAAAGGTCAGATTGATGTATCTAAACTGAAAATAAATTCAAAATTTTGTTCATAAATATTTTAATGCTGTTAAAAATTCTTTGTGATTGCTGGGTAGACTTTTTTTCTATCTGTCTTTCTCAACGAGCATGCTGACTGAGTGTCTGCAATGAGTTGCTTTGGTTTGCACTCACATCATTTATGGAAGTCCAGTTTAGTAACCTTCAGAGCAAGTCCAGAGGGTTGGAACAAGCCCAGAGGAAGGCCATGAGGATGATCAGGGGCTGGAGCACTTCCCATATAAAGACAGTATAAGAAAGTCGGGGCTGTTCAGCCTGGAGAAGAGAAGGCTGAATGGAGACCAAATAGCAGCCTTCCAGTATCTGAAAGGGGCCTAAAAGGATGCTGGGGAGGGACTGTAGTAGTAGGGCAAGGAATAATGGGTTCAAACTTAAACAGGGGAAGTTCAGGTTAGATGTAAAGAAGTTCTTTACTGTGAGGGTGATGAGGCACTGGAATGGGTTGCCCAAGGAAGTTGTGAATGCTCCATCCCTGGCAGTGTTCAGGGCCAGGTTGGACAGAGTCTTGGGTGACATGGTTTAGTGCAAGGTGTCCCTGTCCATGGCAGTGGGATTGGAACTAGATGATCTTAAGGTCCTTTCCAACCCTAACTATTCTATGATTCTATGATTCTGTGATTTACAAGAGTGTATTCAAGGAATCAAGGGAGATCAGTAAAAAACCTAATTTTTCAAGGAAAATCAACTTATTCTAGAGATGTAGGTATGTTACTGGCATTATTATCAAACTAAAGCCAAACACAGCACTGTACTGGCTACTAGGAAGAAAATTATCTACCCCAGACGAAAACAGGACACCCTCAAAAGTATGTAGGCGTCTATCTGTCAGTTTCTATATCACTGCTATCCTTTAAAGTGCTATTTTGTTATCTAAAGTACTTTAAATTCCAACACTCCGTAAGCATACATAGTTAATCTTCCTCTGTGAATTAGTTGGAGTGTAAATTCAAGTAGGAGTCTTATTAACAGAACATGGGGAAGACAATGTAAGCAGCAATGGTGTGTAGAAAGTGCCTAATGTTTTGGAAATTGACGTTTAATTACATTTCTAATCTTTAGCTTAAAGTCTCAAGGTGGGTGCTCAGGTTGTTCTCTAGTTTAGATAGTTTTAAAATCTGTGTTCTACAGAACAAGCAGAGGGATTCACAGTACTGGGACGCCCTATATGGTCAGCTGAAAGATGTAAATGCCTCTGAAGAACAATTTAGAGAACCAAAACCAAACATCTACTTATTTATACATTGAGTTATTGACCATAACATGTATGAGCATCTCTGTAAGCAGTTTAATGCTCTTTTACGATAGATTAGGAGCTGCATAGAATCAGTCATTAGAAATAAAAGCTATGTAGATGTGTTAAATCATCATCGCTTCACCTAGGATTCAGAATGCAACATATGTTCCTGTGACTCAGTTCATTCTGCAAAGTAGAATGAGTGTTGCATTATAAGTCTTTTCCATAGAAGTTATTTAACAAAATTCTTTTAATACTTCTGAGTCAGATACTGCAAGAACAATTTCTGGGGAAGCTGTCTCTTGAGCCTGCTGATAAGACTATTTAGGAAAACACTACCTGTCCTCTGGACATCTTCTAGTCCAAACTCCCTGCTCAAAGCATGGACACCTAGAACTGATTGTCCAGGACTGTGTCTAGTCAGATTCTGAATTTCTTCATTGCTGCATACTCTGAGCAACCTGTTCCAGGGATTGGCCACTCTTAGGTTTATCTGTTTTCCTTACTCTTCCTCATCAGATACTTATAGACATCAATAAGATTGCCCTGAGACTTCTTTTCTCCAGGTTAAACCATCCCAATTCTCTGACAGGAGACAGGAACTCCAGTCCATTAACCACACCTATGGCCTTTTGGTCTGCCTGCTCCAGTATGCCTACGCCTTTTTTGTACTGGGCAGCCCACACCTGGATCCAGCATTTCAGATGTGTATCACCAGTGCTAAGCAGTGGCAAAGAATCACTTCTTTTTTCCTACTGGCAATGCTTTTTTTAACTCAGAAAAGGATGATGGTCGCCTTTGCTGAAAGGACATATTGCCCACCAGAAACTTCAGAGAAGAGCTGCTTTCCAACTGGTCAGTCCCTGGTCTGTAGTGGTGCATGGGGTTATTCCCCACAGAATCATGGAATCATAGAATAGTTAGGGTTGGAAAGGACCTTAAGATCATCTAGTTCCAGCCCCCCTGCCATGGGCAGGGACACCTCCCACTAAACCATGCCACCCAAGGCTCTGTACAACCTGGCCTTGAACATGAGAATCCCTATAGCCCCCTTCCAATCACGTTCTTGGCCTTAATTTTCTTCAGAATGGCTTCTAGGATTGTTTGCCTCATCTTCACAAGGATCAAGTTCCCTTGCCATTCTTGAAGATAGGTGAGATATTTGTTTCCATACAGTAATCAGGAACCTCTCCCAGTCTCCATGACTTTTCCGGGTTTGTCAGTGCGGCCTTGCAATGTGGAGGCCAGCTCCCTCAGCACCTGCGGATCTATCTGTGAATGGCCTTGTTTTTGTCCAGTTTGCTCAAAGATTCCCTAACGTTCTCTTCCAAGGAAAATTCTTGCTCCAAACTCTCCTACTGGCCTGAGAGAGACATTGGGTTTCTATAGTTGGTAGATTTTCCTTTAGTAAAGAAAAAGGTGAAGAAAACAATGAGTATCTTTGCCTCTTCCAAGAGTGTACAAGTCCACTGCGCATTCAGCATCCAGCCCATGATCACTGTCTGAATTAAAATACACTACCCATAACTATCTCTATGCACCAGTAATTAGATTCTTTCTGTGGGCCTCTACAGAAAGAATCTTTCTCACAGTATTGACTTACATTTTTTGCTGCAGTAGGAAGAATGGAAAAATAAATGCCTATAAATATGTTCTGTAATTTAGCTAAGATACCCTTTAAAAAGTGAAATAATGAATTTAAATATCAGTGTATGGAAGAGAAACTGTCCTGTTTCATATGGGAGTATTTAAATTCTTCAGCAACTACATCTACGTGTCTGGCAGTTTCATACACTGAATTTAGTACTATCATATCTTAAAGACATGGTTTAAGCACATCTAATGGATTAGTTCTTCCAAGATTTAAAGCAGAATTTTGTCTCTTCTGGCCTATCTTTGAATCAAAATTGCTCTGAGTCATCCGCTAACTTAAAAAGGAATGTTTATGAGCATGTCTAGGATACTGTGATTAGGTGCCTACAGAACTTTGCTTAGCAAGACTGAAAAATATTATATGCATCAAAGATAAGGAAGCCATGGGTAAGAAACCTAAGACAACACATTTTATCTAAACTGAAGTAAGATAAAAAGTGGGTTGAATTATTCCAGTAATATCTCTCTCTAGTTCAATTAATAGCAAATTATTTATACAAAATGGAAGAAATGTATTTTCTCCTAGAACACCTAGAGGACAGCAACATCTGGATGATCAGTAGAGTGTAGTTTATGATAGTTCCTTCTAATATAATAAGTTAATGATTTACTTTGTATTCTAAGCTAATCAGAGAAGGGCTTTGAAATCATCCCACTGGAATCATTACATCTAAATTGTTAATTGCCCTTCCTTACTTTATCTTCTCTTGTCTTTCCATTTCTCTTCTCTTCTGTCCTCCATTTTAAAGATTTCTAAACAACTTTGGCAGCACATCACAAGTCATAAATGGGCTTTATCAAATCAATGGGAGGCATTGTTATTCAAAGCTATTACGAGGTCTAAAACAACCCAGTGAAGAGTTGTCAGGCTAGGAACTGGGAAAAGACTGACTTCATAACACAGAAATCAGCACTTGAGAAGCAACACAAGACCCTGTATTCCCCACTGGTGACACCTCTAATTGGATCAAATCTCACATCTTTACTTTCTTCCAGTAAATCTTAT
The DNA here is from genome assembly GCA_025448015.1 of Bolborhynchus lineola. Taxonomy (NCBI): domain Eukaryota; kingdom Metazoa; phylum Chordata; class Aves; order Psittaciformes; family Psittacidae; genus Bolborhynchus; species Bolborhynchus lineola. The sequence continues at coordinate 10,886 of JAOEHX010036992.1, forward strand.
GTTAGTTTATGCTGCACTTGGTGACAATCAAGTCACACATTGGGTGCCCGGTAACATAACTTGTCACTGTTTGAAATTTTAGATGTCATGGTGACTGTTCACTCTCTCTATGGTGATTTCCTTGTTCACACCTCTGAAAGTCAGTTTAATAGCTAACCAGAAGTATTCCCTCAAGCACCTGGCAGTGAACCTCCCTTGGTGTGGAACAAATGCTGTTTAAACACATTACAAAAGAAAATAATCTGTGTTATTTTTGTAAAAAGGATCCTTTATTTTTGTAAAGGTTTCATACAGATTTCAACAGAAATTATTTCCAAAAATGCAAGTAGCTAAATGTCCTACATGCATTTCTAATATATTCAGTGCTTATGAAATTTATCATAGATTTTGTGGTCAGCTGTGAAATAATGCTATGTTTTGTGTATCATCTGATAACAATGGGAGAATAATGTAGAAAATTGAACTATATAGATCCAAAATCAGTCTAAATTGTGTTGCTCACAAAGAAAAAAAAAAAATCTGATAATCTGTGATGGATCAGGAAGAAAAAAGATACCTGTAAAACAAATGCAAGAAATGTGGAGCAACACTTATATCACCTTCAAAGAAAGATTATAGGAAAATCCCTTTTTGAGTCTGCTGTCAAATTAGTTGCTAATTGTGCTTCCTTGCTGAGCATGATGGACAGCTAATGCTTTAATGATTTAAACCATTGGTGAGATGAACAGCAGGATGAAATGAATCCAAATCCATAGGAACATTTGCTATGTATTCCTTTTCTTCTGTAATATAGGGGACACTTCTTTAAGTAACTGCTGCATCACAGTGACTTTGTTGACCTGTTTGTGTGAAGAAAGGGCGACCTGGGAATGGATGTTAAACTTCATATTGGTGTACTATTGGTAACACTGAGCACTAGAAACTATATAAAAAGTTCTAGACAAACATGGCTAAAAATATTACTACTGAAATGACATTTAGCATTTATTTAAATATAATAATATCTGTTGCTTGTAAGGACAGTTCAGTTGCATAATAAAGACATCTAGTGCCACTTGCAATATCTTGAAATATCAAAACATTTGGGTAATACTGAGAAGGTTCTCACAGAAATTTACGACTATCTCTACACTTCTGGTTTGCAACAGAGTCAGTGGCAAGATCCACAATAGGTCAGCTTCAACCAGCTGTGTATACTTGGTCAGCTAAAACGAACCCCAAGGATAAGAACAAACTGCAGACTTCTTCCATTTAGTTACATCTATCAGTTTTTAATGTAAGCTTCATAACAGATAAAGAACAGAAGTAAGAATTTGTTGTGATGCAACTCATCTAACCTATTTCCTATGTCTAGAAATGTTTCTGAGTTGTTATACGTAGATATAAAGGTGGGATTCAACTCCAGACTGCAGAAATCAAATTTAGGTACCAAACAATGAGGATTTACGTAAAAGCAAAACTCGGACTCCAGGGATAATCTATATAGGGCTTTTTATCATTAAGCTTGGTATAAAGCTTCATGTTACAGACATGCAGTTTTAGGTGTTTACATGTTTGCTATGTGATTAAGCTTTCATTGTAGACAATGAGAACATAGTTTGTACACAGTGGATTTTGTTTCAGATGTCCGTAAGCTGTGCAGTACTACTTGAGATGCTCTGCAGCATCCTCCAGGCATCCAGTTGCTAATTTTGATGGATGAAGGTACTCTGTAGATCCTGTGTCACATCTTCCGGCCCCATGTAAATACTCTGAGTATCTTACAAAGGCTCAAATGGTACTCAGGTCTATTTTAGCCCCCTGAACTGAGCCCTAATGGCTGTACTGACTGTGTCTCCATCAAATATAATAATGTACCTGCTTCAATGGCTAATTCTGTCTAGATTCTAGAGATCATACCTAGTCCAAGTGATAAAAGTTCATTTTTGCTTATCTAAGCACATATATATATATATAATTTATCCACATATTATTAAGTGATTTATTACTACCACACTCACAACATCCATGCGTTCATTTTTTCTGTCATTAAGTAAACCTTCTATATTGTCTTTTGTTTACTCCTTCTATGCAAATGACAAACTGGCAAAGCTGTTAATTTTTGTCATGGCTTTCTACTTATATGTTATAATTGCTAAATTCTTACATAACATCTGAAACCAGAAAATACAGAATTAATACAGTATTTCTTTATCTGTAAAATGTAGAAAAATTGATTAGAAAAATAGATTTTCTTCATTATATACCACCTTTCACTGTAACTTTTATTTTATAATAAGGAAGACCAAAAGTCCTCTCTTAAACTATTTGCTCCAACAGACCTCATGATCTATATCGCCATCAAGTTTTGTGCAGGCAGACATATTTAAAGATAGGTTGTCAAGGAAAACTAAAGAAAGACGGAATTCAGGCATCACCCATTTTTAAAATGTCCCTAATTTGCTATAAATTTAGAGATATTTCAAAAGAAAAACTATGTTTGAAAATATTATGTTAGGTCATAATCAACTTCTTAAAATTTGTTAAATTTTGCATCAGTCTAGCACTTAATTAATCCCACTGCAAGCCAATGCCCATGTTCATTGGAATGAAGATCTTGTCTTGTTATTTTTTTTCTAATATTCTGTAAGAAGAAGCATAGAATAAGTCATCCTTACTTTCATTACCAGGATGATATAATTTTTCTTATCATCTTATGACAGCAGACATGAAAATATTCTATTTAAGTTCAGATAAAACGAGTCTTTCTACATATATGCTTAAATTCTGTATTTTATTTGGAAAAGTTTTCTTCTCTTGCACATTTCTCATTCAATCTCTCTTTCTGTATTGTTTACTGACATAATAAAGTTCCTCTGCACGTAGTCTTCCTAAGACAGACAACAGGTTTTATTTCATTCTGCTTGCTTTGCATCTGTTTGTATTAAGTGTACTAAATTCACTGAAACTTTGGTGACAACTAGAGAAAGTTTTAACAGAAGTTATTGTGGTGGAAAATTTTGGTAAGTAATAAACCTAAACAAACAGATGAGTCCTTTAAAATGTGTGAGAGCTATACTGTCATTTCTATTCTGTGGAGCTTCAGCGCTTCACACTCTAAGGTCTAAGTAATACGTCTTTAGATAGCCCCTGGTTGAGCTACTGGCTAACAGGTTATTTAATAACCAGTTGGAAGGCATAAACTGAAAGATAAAGTCTCTTCAGTCATAGCTCCAAAGCATTTCTAACTATATCAAAGATTTCACTATTGATTTGATAGCACTTATGAATGCAATTCAGATGTCATTGCTTCATACTAAAAGATTAAGCAAGTTATATCAGTTTGAAATCAACAGTGGTATTGGCAGTTTAAAACTGGATATATTTTCTTTCAAAAAAATAAAAAGAGGAGAAGAACTTACACTACAATAGCATAGTTCAGGAAGATAAAAACAATTCTTAATAATGATGAATAGTATTTCTATACTGTGACAGCATATGGCAGAAGGCCCAAAGAAGGTTATGTACACCATCTTTACATATAAATGTACAAAAAAGGTATACCTAAGAAACCTTTTAACGTGGTGCTCTTGGTACCATTTATATATTTGATTTGGCAACTGGTAAGTGAAAAATGAGTAGGCAGTCGTGTGAACAAAGCAGAATCCAGAACTGTTCCCTATTTGTAGAGATGTCTCTAGTAAACCTCATATTCTCTGACTGAAGCCCTACAAATCTTTCATCCTTCTTGGAACTGTACTTTTGTTTCCAAAATAGAGATAGAGACACTTACTACTCAGTTTCTCACTGGTGAGTTGTTAGACTCAGCATTAATTACAGTGATGTGGCATATGGCACCAGCTGGAGCAGTTACTCTGTACATTAGAAGACATGGGTGATCTGAATCAGGAGGGAAGAAGGATACTGTCATGTGTGTCTCAGACCTCAACATGTGCTTGCTGCTTCTTTCTGAGTTAGAGGCATCACTTGTCTTGCAAGAAAGAGGCACTCTGTCTTAAGCATCAGGGGAAGCAAATGTCATAGTGCCTAGTCAGAGAATGAAGAGGAAGTGGACAGATCCTTCAGAGAGACACTGCAGAGACAAGATGAATGCTGCCCAGGCAGAGCTAGAAACTGTCAAATAAAGAGACCTGAGAGAGTTCATTATTATCTGCTGGCTAATTTTACTTCTGTCATGGTTTATATCCAGCCAGCAACTCAGTAACGCACACCCACTTGATCCCCTTCTTCTGCCCTTGGTGGGATGGGAAGGAGAACAGGAAAAATGCAAAACCCACAGGTTGAGATAAGACCTGTTTAATTACTAAAACAAAGTACAATATAATAGTAATACTACTACTAATAATAATGATAAGGGAAATAACAAGGGGAGAGAATAAAAAACTAAAAGGGGAAAGAAGAAAAATAAATAAACCACAGTGATACAGTGATATAGTTGCTCACCACCCACTAGCAAATACCCAGCCTGACCCAAGCAGTGATTGGTCCCTTCTGGGTAACTTCCCTCAGTTTATATACTGGGCATGACTTGCTGTGGTATGGAATACTCCTTTGGCTAGTTTGGGTCAGGTGTCCTGTCTCTGCTCTCACCAAGCTTCTTGTGCCCCTCCTCACTGGCAGAGCATGAGAGACTGAAAAGCCGTTGATCAGAATAAGTGCTACTTAGCAACAACTAAAACATTGGTGAGTTATCAACATGTTCTCAGACTGAAGCCAAAACACAACACTGCACCAGCTATTAAGAAGAAAATTAACTCTATCCTAGCCAAAACCACAACAACTTCAAAACCAAAAAAATTGAAAAAAATATTTTGGACTGATTACAGGCATGATTGATATCCAGTTTTTAGATTTTTGTCCTTAAGTGAAGTTTTATTTCCAAATAAATTTAAGAATTTCCGAGTATCATTAGAATGTAAGGAAAGAAAGAAAAAAAAAACCCAAACCCAAACACCCACGCAAAAAACTCTCAAATAAGATCAAAAACTATAAAAAGAAATTGCAAACAAAAATCTGAAATTAATCATGTTTACTGTCTAAGTCCTGTCATAAAACTTTCTCCAAAGAACTGTGAAATCCCCTAGTTGTTTCTTAGACCTGGAGATCAAAGTTGTTTCTTTTTTTAATTTTGATAACAAGTAAAGAGGTAAATACAGAAATTCATAATCAGTTAGTTATTCAAATTGCCTATCTACTTAATCTCATTGTGTTGAACTAAATTACCTTATTGCCTGTTGAGAAGCTGATCAGGCAAACACCAGTTAAATACGCTCTATTAATTAAATTACACTATTTAGTCAAGTAACAGGCAGATACACCAGTGATTAGTCTTTATCCAGGGTCGGTGAAACACGAGTTCAATCACATCTTTCCACAATTTTTTTTGTGCCCATTCAGTGTAATTAGCCCCAGCAAAAATGGTGATCTCACAGTCACAAGTTAGTAGTGATTTAGGAATCTAGTCGTCTTCCTCTTTTAGATACTGATTCTCAGGTGAGAAATACTACATCTATGACACAGTAGAAAGGCCTGTTACACTCAAACTTTAAGCTCCCCCCAAATTTACATGTTAGCATTCAGTGAATGAGTTTCATCAGCTACATATATATCCACCTAGTCATGACTTTTAGCTTTCTGGACCTCAGTTACCAAGCTCTGACTGGAAGTTATTAGTAATTTCCTGCTTGACAGGATTTTTCTAAGGAAAATTACATTAAAGATGCAAGAGTATTCAAATCTGAGATAATAAAGTAATTTAAACATCATTATAAGAATGATCACGTAATTCATACCAAGCTTAGTAATAACTTATACCTATTATTCACTCAATTGTATTGACTCAAACCAGTCCATTAATTAAATTATGTAAATAATTACATTATTTTAAATCATCTGAAAGCATCTCAACCTAGCTATGAACCTTATGACATTGCTCAATTTTGGGGAAAACAAATAATTGATTTTAAATTTATATTTTTGAAAACCGCTTAAGTCAATAAATTGCTTCTGAAATAAAAAATGCTTTTCTTTTTTTCTCAATAAAGCTTGTAATTGCTGGTTATCTTCATAGCAACCTACTTTTTGTGTTATTACTCTGCTTTCCAGTTGATAATCTAAATTAGATTTTACTTCTAAAAAACCTGTTTATGTGAAGAATTTGTTAAAAGTGTAGGGAAGTAGTTTTTTGCTCAGGATTATGAATTTTAAAGAGTAAATCATATGAAAATGGAAGCTTGGAAAAATACATTCTAAAAAAAAAAAGTATTAGTTTATGTTTTATTACCTGGCTCTTAGTTTGTACGTAATGAAGATATAACAACACAGGTTTGCTTTGCTTACGTCTTATGTACCTTTTCCAGCATATGAGGTAAATTTAAATATCTCATTTGCTAAGCAGTAGATATATGAATCTGGGCAAAGATCTTATTTTAATATGTGATACACAATATAATATTAAGCATGTTCTTAGATATCCAACAAATTAAGGAAGACTGCAGCAATTGTTCTGGCATCTTATCAATGTGAGCTACAGTCTACACGAAAAGAGAGAAAGGGTTAATGTTGGAAATATTTTTAACTGAACTTAAAATCTATGCTTCGCTAACTGTTACTTGCACTTTATTAATCTTATTTTTCAGTTCTTTTCCCCTAAATTACATAAATCAGAAATACTTTTAAAATATTTAATGAAGAATAGAGTTGAAACTACTATGCTTCCTTTATTTTGGAGCTGGGGCTAAGGCAGAACTGAAAAAAAAAATCAAAAACTACTCTGTGGAGAATAAGGCACAGACCGCGTTTCTTGTTAGGAAATAAAATCTTTTATTTCCTGAAGGTCCAGGGTTGATATAGTGTCATGGGTTCAGCAGTAGCAGTCATTTTTCTCCTTCTCAGTAGCTGGTGCAGCACTGTGTTTTTGACTTTTGGC
>JAOEHX010036997.1:0-20686 GCA_025448015.1 Bolborhynchus lineola
GGCCGGGGCCGCCTCAGGGCCGCTGCGGCGGGGCTGACAGCGGGAGGCGGCGGCGGCGCCCGCTGGTGCCTATAGCAGCATTCCGGGCAGCCGCTCGGCCGCGACTCGCTTGGGGCGGCCCCGTTAGCTCCGGTCCGGCGGCTTTTGGAAGCAAAAAATCCCTCCATCTCCTTCCACCGCTTCCGCGGGCAGCGGCTGTTCCGCCGAGCCGCGGAGGAAGATCGGGGGGCTGCTTTCCCCACCTCTTAATCGTGTGCGCCTTCCCTTCCCAGGCAAGGGAAACTTGCGCTGGCAGACGGCCATAGTGGTGCCGGTACCGGAGGAGGATTGGAGCCTCCGGAAGCAAAGTTCTGTGACACTCCGACTCTGGGTACGATAGCAGTCAGTGCACTACAGAACTTTGTCTCCGGTGGCGGCGGCCCCGGGAGCCTCAGGTGGACACGTCACGGACGGCGGGCCCGGGCTCTGCACCCTCGGAATAAAGGCTTTGCTGTCGTGGCCTCCCGCTATGAAGTTCTGTTGGGGTTTCTGGCTTTTCCTCTTTTCTTTTCCAGGGTATAAATAGCGCAACATCTGGGTACCCGGGGGTTATTTCGGTGCAGCCAGGCCGGCCTGGCTGGCGGCATAAATGTGAAAGTAGCTGGTGCTCCGTGCAACTGACTCAGCGGTAGGTATGTGAATGTGCTCAGTGCTGCTCCTAACTGTGCTTTCGCTTAAGTGTGTAACAGAGTAGTAGGTTAACTAGGGGCTGGAGCTGGATAAAGTACTTCGTGTTCTTAAGCAGAAAGCTGTGCAGTAGAGTACTGTTGTAGCACAGAGCTGCTAATGTAATGTTTGGGCCTTGCCTTGTGGCACTGAGCTCTTTTCAGTAACCCCAGACCCCCAACTTCTATTGAGTAGTAGGTGTAACTTAAACTCACACCTTTGCATCTTCACAAATCATAAGGTTTGTGGCTACCACAAGGCCTTGTCCTCACTGATGTGAGGGGAGGCTTTGGAAGAAGTGACACCTGTATGTATTAGTGCAGTTGCAGGGCTTTATTGTATAGCCTTATTTGTTACCTGCACCGTATTCAAACATGGACAGGCTGATCTGGGCTTTAAGCAGCCTGGTCTAGTGGAAGGTGTCCCTGTCCATGGCAAGGAGGTTGGAACTGAATGGTGTTTGAGGCCCCTTCCAACCCAGGTCATTCTGTGATGTAATGAGTGGCTTTAAGGACCGAGAAAGGAAGGGCTAAACTCAACTTCATTTTTTTTTTTTGCTTAACTTGGAGTCTGGCGGCAGTACAATAGCCAGCACAGTGTTCTCCAGGAATTCTGTGGAGTTCCTTAATGTGTAAATTAAGCTACGGAGTTCTTACAGAGTGGATGTAATCAGCTGATTGGCCCCAATCCTAAGGAGGGTAATGTGAAAATCAGGAATTGCTAGAGATCAGGTGGAGTAAGGCATGGAGATGCACTGAAGAATCAGTATGTGCTGTGGAGTTTGTTAGCAAGTAAGCCTTTCATGGCAACTTCATTGTAGAGCAGATATGCTGGTTTTATATGTATGCACATATATGTTATAAATCATGTAGGTATCGTATTCTGTTAGCTTTTTGTAGCTACTGGTCCCCTTTGGGCTCACTAGAAACTTAAATCAACTTTTCCTTTCTGCCAGTCTGAATGTGGAAGGTACAGCAAGATTATACAGTTCATGAAATTGGGCTGGAAACTGAAATGCTATTCTAAGTATATGCTTTTTAGCTCAAACTGTTTAATCAAAGGGTAGGTAAAGTGAGGAGCACTTACTGTATGGCAGCCCATGTGACCAGCTAGGGCTATATTTGGATGCTGGAGGTTTAAGGAATCCTTTTCACTAACTATTTCTGGCCAATTGCCTGCTGCTTTACGTTGTGCAGTATGATGCCTGCTAAAAAGGACTTGGAAGTCTGGTGTCTGCAACTGTTTAATCAGTGCAGTTGTAGGGAAACACCTTGTACTGTCAGGGCTAAAGTGACACTGTATTTAGTTTAGGGGTGGTTCCTGCCTAGCAGGATGTGTAATGCAAATTGCAGTTTCCAATTTTTGTACTAAATAGCCTTTTTTTGAGGAGGTGGGGTAGAGAGGCAGTAGATTTTATAAAGGCTTCTTAGATACTTGGGTTTGATGGTTAAAACTATAGATTCTTACAGTTCTGGAAACCCACACACTGGAGCATATGTTTACCCTTTCAGAGCAAGGGTATCATGTTTGTATATTATCTTACTTCAGTATAAATTCAGCCCAGAATAGGGGGGCAGGATCCTGTAGTCACTTGAGTTAGACTGGATGTGATGGCAGATAGCAGACCTGAATCCAGCTATGGTGGGAATGAAGAGTTCCTCAGCTTTCTCTTAACACTTGCCAGTTTTCTGCCTGCTTTAATTCTCCACTGGTCAAGCTTACCAGTTGTGAAGGCAAGGTGAGTAGTACTTGGCTTCCAGGTAGCCCTCACTTGTGCTTGCCGCATGTTTGCAGCATGTTGTACCTCCTGTCCTACAAGTAATACTTGAATCCTGACCTTTTGGTGACACTTCTGCTTTGATACAGGAAATCACGTGGCCCTCAGGTGAGACTAGAAAAGAACTCAGTGCTTCTGATTTTGTTCTTTATTCTTGCACTGAAATGTGTGTCATCTGATAGTCCCTTGGACTTTACTTGCTCTTCTGAAGCAAGCTTGAGGTATGTCATAGTGCTTGGGGCCTAGAATGGGAGATGAAGAGTTTTGGCTAACCTTTAAGAGTAGTGTTTGCTGAAGATGATACAGAATTGGAAATAGAAAAAGGTCTGGTGGTAGTGTTTAACATAGAGTTTGAATGCCAAGCTATATAACTGCATTGATACAACTTATTTTCCAATGACTTCTTGGCATCTTCTGCTTCCCTGTTAGACATGTCTCTCCAGTGATACACTGCCTAACTGCTGCTTTATATTTTGGTGCTTTTTGGTGCTTGAGAATGCCTATTCCAATTACAGTTGTTTCCTCACTGGAAGAGTGGCAAATGAGCATGCTGAGTAAATTACACAAAATTCCAAAGTAGGACAAATCTGTTATTTGAAGGGGCAAGAGCAAAGGAAATGTTAGCGACTTGTATATTGTTCTGCAAGTCAAAGAACAGGAAAGGAGTTTGCTGTCAAGTACTCCGAAGGTTGCGAGTGAATGGATCTGAGCATGGCCCAGGCTCCCTGCATGTATGTACATGCTGGAACTGTGTACATAGATGCTGGAGTTTGCATTCAGGATTTGAAAAGAGACCTTTCAGAAGTATAAGAGGTGTTAGGCTTTTTTGCATTTTCTAGGTTGGGATATCCTTAAGATTTAGGTATGTCTTGACACTGCTGGGAGTGATGATGAGGCAGTGTGCATGTTAAATGGTGACCACTTCAGTTTGCCTTGTGATGGGAAAATAAGTAAGAGCACAGGAAATACAAAGGCAAGCTGCACAGCCCATAGCTGGTTGGTGTCAGGATGTCATTGGGCATGATAGAGTTGAGGAATGTGCTTACTTTAGGTTCCAAAGATCTGATACTGAGCCAGTGAAGTTTTAAGCAAATATCTTAACTCTTTCACCTGTAATCTAAAAGTGCTGTTAAAAGAAGTGAGCAGGACAAGCTTTTCACACATGTTTTCATGGAACTACCTTGTACTGTTTTACTAGAAACAGAAGTAGACTTGCTGACTTCTAGCAACTGTATGATAAACAATTTATAAATAGACCATAGAGTCCAGTGAAATACAAATAAAGTATTGGAAGTAATGAGCTGACTCCAAAAACCCTGGCATGTTTATATTTATCTGCTGCCTCTGCAGCTAAGTTCAAGTAACTTTTCTGGATTCATGTAGAGTGAAATACCATCCAGAACACTGGCTTCTGGAGTCTGGTTTGTTGGACTTCTGGAAGTTGTGATGGCCTTTTCTCTGAATCTTGGGACACCAGTACAGAAATGCTTTGTGGGATGCCTAAGTTACCAATACAAGGCCATGCATGCCCGTCAGCATCAGGATGAGGAGCTGAAGGGGGTTGATGGCATTGTGCGGTGGAGGATTAGACTTGTAGTTGGAGACAGAGAAGGAAAAGCTGCTCCTGGTAGAAACAGAGCATTGAGCTAAAAGTGATTTCTTGTGAGTGGAAGCTGAACTGCTAAGCAATCCCAAGTTTATTTTCTGTTTTATATTGGGAGGGAAGTGGAAGCTGCAAAACTTGGCAGATGCCATTCAAATAAGGCTATTTTCTTGCTTTGTGTAACAGACAGCTAGAAATTCAAGTATGTGCCAATTGTGCTTACTGTGCTCTGGAAATAATCTTTGATAATTAACCAGGTTTTATTTCTTTGGAATACTGGTGCTAATGTTATTGAAGTTAGCTCGGTGTCGATGAGCCTATATTTAAGATATTAGAGGTATTGTGCTGAAACATCATCTTAATTAACTGCAGAACAAAAGAGCTGAAACTTGGCTTCATACAACCAACACAGAAGTAATTACTTGTTCAATTATATGTATATATATAAATTTTCTGACATGAGCATATGAAGTCCTGAGCTTTATGAAAAAATAGCATTAGACTATTGATCAATTATTGTTGCCTTATTCTGAGTTCAGCTGGGCTGTGAGGCAGTACCGCTTTTTTGTGCACTGGTGTTTTTTACCCTGTTTGATGGTTCTTACCTTTTTAATTTCTGGAAACTGTCTTCTTGCATCAGCAGTTGGTCTCTTGCAGAGCTCCTATGAACATTTTTCAGCTGTAGTAAAATGATGTATTTCTGCTTTTAATAAAAGTTTCAATACTGAATGTTGACTTGCTTGTAATCCTTAATGTGTTTTGTAGTAACTTGCAGGAGCTGTGGGAACATTGTTAACAGTATCAGAAACTCAATAGCAACAGAATATCTAAGTTGTATAAGCAGTCCTATTTAGGCAAGCAGAAGCTTTTAATAATCTGCATTTTGGCAGCTGGGTGACTTGGTGGTGTCTGGATTCGTATGTGGGCAATAAGCTCAGTTGCAGTGAGTGCTTTCACTTCTGCCATACGGACTCCCAGCTCCCATTAGCATGTCCCAAAATTGTTACTGACTATAACAGTTTCTTCAGGTGCTGCTTCATTGGAAGAGGCAGAGAAAGGATGGTCTTAGCTTGTGGAAATGCGCATAGATGCAATGATCAGCTTTCATCCTTTAGTTTCTTCTTTCACAAACTGAAACACAGGAAGCTCTCTCTGATCATCAGGAAACACTTTTTCATTGTGAGGTTAACCAGGCACTGGCACAAGTTGCCCAGGAAGGTTGTGGGGTCTTCATCCTTGAAGATATTCAAAAGCCATGTGGACACAGTGGTGGGCAACTGGCAGGGGTTTGGTTCAGATGATCTCTGGAGATCCCTTCCAACCTCAACTGTGATTATTTTCATAACTGTAAAGCCGGGAAACTATTTTACCTTTCCTTCTGTCTTTTCCCCGTCCTGCAGTTTCTTCCATTGCGGGTTATTGTTACAGGAATAATCCTTTCATTTTTAAATCTAAGAGAAGAGTTACAGAAGTTCAATATTAAATTGAATAAATGTAATTTAAAGCACATAGTGATCACCTCTGATTCAAGTATGTTAATTGAGTTGAGGCTTGAGTGTTATAAAAAAGTTTAATCCCATCAGAAGTATGTTCTTTCACCTCCGTAACTAGTAAAGTACAGGATTAAATGTGTTTAATGCAGAGGAATTCTGACTTTCTTCTGTGACTTTTAATCTCTTGCAAGTAATAGCTTTTGCTCTTCAGTCAATGGCTGGGCCTGAGAGGGGAAGAAAGTGGAGCTTGGAGGTTTCCTTTGCGTAAGGCTTTCTTAGTGCAGTGATGTTAACAGACTGACAAAATACCCCTAGCGTGACTGCAGGTCTTAACCATAGCCGTGTTGGTGAGATTTGCTTCTTGCCCTCTTGCCTGTTCATGAGGGGAAATCAGCTGCGCTGAGCTGGGAAAAGTTGTCAGGACATGGCAAATCACACTTCCTGTAGAAGGGAAGGACCTTGTTCAGGGCAGAAACATTGAGGTGAGGATTTGGTGCAGTTGAAGGTAAAAGGAGCTCTTGGTGTTTTCCCCTTGCCAAGTAATGTCAAGTAGGTATGAAGGCTTCAGATAATAAGGAATATATGCTTGGTGGGCTGACTCCTTTTCAAGGTCGCTTATGTTTAATCTTTAGGGAATTGCATTGCTGTATCCCCCACATAGCCAGTAAGGCAAGAAGCTGATAATGTAGAGCAAGCCTCGGAGAGATGCATTTCACACTTGTTAAAAGTAAACTCTTGTGGCCCTTGCCTTGAAGAGCAAATATGCTGGAGAATATTTGTGTAAAAGAAATCATGTTACGCTGATGTGTAACATAACTCTGTTCTGCAGATGTGGCTTGAGGGACTGGGAGGAAGATTAAGGTACATCTGGGGAGAGGAGAAGCAGAGGGTGGTGGGTGGAAGAAGTCATGCATATTGCTAGAGAACGAAGATTCAGGTTCTACTGTGGACTTTGATATCCATGTGATCATGATTTGGTAAGCGCTTTCCAAGACGTTAAACTTAAACCGCCAGGCTGTACATTGACCAAACTAATTTGTGAGCCTTATGTATAATTACCGTGTGAAAGGAGCCTGTGCCTCTTGAGATACTTTAGTAAGTACCTGAAACATGAAGTGCATAAAGTACTGTAGTTACATAATGCACTCTTTTAATTTATGCTGTGCGTTAATTTGAAAATAAAAGTGGTCTTAAAACTGTGGATTCTCATGGCTTTTATCATACCCTATAAATCCACTATTTCAAATATGGTTAAACCAGTGAGGACCTGCAGTACTCAAACAGTTACAGTTGGCAAACAAACTGTAATTAACTATCTTTGGAGAGAAGCAGGAGACACAACAGAGCCTTGATTAGAAAGCAGAACTCTGTTTTAAGCCGTGCACCGTAAACAGTCAATACCAGTAAAGTCCTAAAGGAGGAGGGAAGGCTCACAAGTCCTCCAAGGTGAAAGGTTCAAACAGCAGCATCCTAAGCAACTGTTTGAGGAAACACATAGATGTTGCCAACTTTGATTTCAAACCTGATGTGTTTGCAGCCAGCCAAATCAGAACTGAAAGGCAGGGAAAAGTGCGAAGCTTGGTGGTCAAGGAGAGCTGCCCTCAGTGTGGATGACTCTTGGAACAAAAGAGAAAACAGGCTAAAGCCAGCAGGAGGGTGCTTGTCTTATAAAAGGCTTTTAAAAAAAGATTTTAAAATAACCTCAACTTACACTCATTTGTGTTTATGTACAGGCTGGTCTGAAATATGAATTTTGTAGTTTCATTAAATACAATGCTTTCCATTTGGGTTTGATTAGGCAGCAAGAATAAAAAAAATACAATAAAAATTTAATCCTGTCTTTAAAATATTTCTTTATTCAAATTGTGTTCTTGGCGTAACATCAAGCATCCAGTTCTGGATTACATTGTTTTTCAATATGGTTCACTTGTATGAACCATATTGTTTAAATTTGGTGTTAAAATTAGTTATAATTGGGATCAAGCAAACGTAAGAAGATTTAAGGCAAACCTTAGTAGTTGCATGTAAATGAAGCACGGGCATAAGCAGTGTAGCTCAGAGCCTAGACTCATAGGGTTTATTGCTGAGATACTTCAGTATTGCGTGGACTGCTTGCCATGTCCCATCAGCAGCATGAAGGCTATTGAGAGCATCTAAAGCTTGCATTGTAGGCCTTTATTGATCATGGTTCAGTGCTTTGAAATGTGTACGCTTAAATCGTGGTAAATCAGCAGCTTATTTTTAGGGTAGTGTTAAAATGCTAAGGTTTATGTAATCAGTCATTGTCTGCAATGAGGTGGTAATGAGGTGAACATTAGTCTCTTCTCCAAAGTAACAAGTGATAGGATGAAAGGAGACAGACTTGCATCAGGGCAAGCTTAGATTGATTGTTAGGAAAAATTTCTTCACCAAAAAGGTTGTCAAGCACTGGAACAGAGTACGCAGGAAAGTGGCGGGGTCACTATCCCTGGAGGTATTTAACAGATGCCTAGATGTGGTGTTCAGGGGCATGGTTTAGTGGTGAGCTTGGTCTTAAAGGTGTTTTCCAACCTAAACGATTCTATGACTCTATTACAATCACTTTCTGTCTGTGAAGGCAAAAGTGCCAGTGACAGTCACTGTTTCAATGTATAGGACATTGAAATTGTAATAATAAATAAGCAGTAGAGTTGTTAGCCATGTAAAGCTTTCAACAACAGGTCACATAGTCACATTCAAAGGTACTGGATGTGGAAAAAAGCATAATCTATTACTTTGAACTACAAATGTTTTTTATAGTCTCCAGACTGAAATAATTTCCCAGCGCTAACAATAAAAAGTATTTGTGAGAGGAGTTGCTGTTGGATCATATATTGGCAAGTTGATGCTATTTGTTCTGCTTCAGAAATCGTTGGATTTTTCAGGAGGGGAAAAAAAGTTATATGATACATTATTATCTAAATATATGCACATAAATGCACATTTATGTATGTATGTAAAAAGCATGGCTTTATATTTTGATGTTAATGAAGTTTTTTCAAGGGCATGGTATACAGAAGGTACCTTTTGAACATGGGTTTTACATATTCAGAACCTAATTCACTGCAGACACTAATGTATGCTTTTTAAAGTAAGATTCGATTACACCACGTGTCACAAAGTAGTAGCTGCATGCAGCGGATGAAGGATGCGTGGACATAACACTGAGCAGAGGATGGCAGTTCTGCCAGCTTGGAGAATTTGTTGTGGGCAGTGAGCACTTGCAACCATAGATCCATCTAGTCCAGGGTAGTGTGTGCCCTCCAGGAAAAAGGACAGAGAAACCTGAGGAATAATTAAGGGATGTTTGCACAAGCATAGGGAAACATCATGACTTACACTGCTTAGAAAAAGTAAAATAGTTGGGAGGTAGGTAAGTACAGTATTGTGAACCACTGCAGAAGTGGGGAAACCCAAAAGAGTAGGTTTGCCATCTGGTCAGTAGAGCTTTTTTGTTTGTTTTTAAATTATGCAAACATTTTCACCAAGTAGGGAGTAGAAGTTCAATATATCAGAACAAACACATAAAGGTCTTATTGTGGAGAAAGGCATGCAGCTAAATGTTTTCCAGTGCTTGGAGTACCAGTATTTGAGAGATGCAGTTGGGATGCAGTGTGTCCAACATAACTGGTTTAGAGCGAGTATTTGTATGTCCATTTCCACAGTCTAGTAGCTTTTCTCGGAGTAAGGGTTATACCACTGTTGCATGAATATCCTGAATGATAGAAAAAGGGGGACAACAGGAGACGAGCCAAGGCTCTGAGCAGCTTTGCAAATAGCTGCTTGAGATAAAGAGTGTTAGGGTTTTCTTCAGCCAAAACAAGTGATGGAAAGGACAAACACATCCAGCCAGAGGTGCTGGGCAGTTCTTTGTGACAAAACTTAAGATTGAAGCCCCATGGTTTAGGTGGTAATGCAAACAAAGTGCTGATGTATTCAAACAGAAAAGAAGCTTTAGCTTTAATTCATAGATGTGAAAAGGTTTGTGCCTATTCATGACCTAACACTATGTGAAGCTTGGGGTAACTTGTTAGTGCTCACCCAACTGAACTGGAAAATACTGTTGAAATCAACAGATACATGATATGCAGGTTGAATGTGATCAGAGATTTGATGCTGCAAATGTACTCTCTAGAGCATTTAACATGAGTGCTGTGGAGCAAAATCTGGACCTAAATTACATGCCTACCTGTTCTTTCTTGGGCAACAAGCTCTACCTTTTTGCAACGGAACACAGCATAGACAGCTGGGCCGCAGCTCTGGAGCTTGTTTTTCAGGAGACAAATAAAGCTGCCAGTGATGGGATGCACTGGCAGGACATTGCTCACCCATAGCACTTCAAATGGAGAAGTCTTTAGACTTGTTGGGGTTTCTTTCAAAGCCATTACAGTGATGATCCCCACTGTTGCAGTGGGGTTGCAGGGTGAGCAAAGACATTTAGGGACTGACGTACCTAAGGAGGGCTGGATGCAGTTTATATTGACTTAAAATGAACGAATAGCTTATTGCACAAGCTGAAAACACAGGTGAGTTTCTATGCTTGATCAGTGTCCAAGCCTTCTGCTGATGACATGGATGGTCCATTGTGTATTGACAGTCACGCATAATCTTAAGTGTTTATGTAGGCTTATAATTAACACATCCAGCCTTCTCCTGATAGAACTTGTTGATGTTTTTATTCCTGCTTTTTACTGGAGTGACAGACCACAGTGCCCACATGGGCCTCTCTTCTAAAGGCACTGCTCCTCTCACTGCTGAAGCACCAAGGTACAACACGCCTCCAGGAGACGGCTATTGTTTTGTGGAGCTGGTGGCTGGGCAGTATCTATTCCTAGGAACAAGGCATCTTTAAAGAACTTGAATTTGCATGAGGAACTGCAAAACTAGTGGTATTTGTCTTGTTAAACACTGCAAGCAAAGGTGCAGCCCTTATGTTGTAGCCCATTTAAAGGTGTTAAGGTTTTTGCTTTTCAACTGTCATGGTCCCCATTTAACAACACAGGAGCTTTGAATGTGACCCATTTTAATGTGAACAACAAAGAAAAAAGTAGAGCAGGCACCACAGGGGTTAAGGCATGTACTAGCTGGGAAAGGAAGGAATGGTAACAGGTAGCAGCCAAATGCAAAATGTGTGGGTTTGGCCTGCAGCGTATTGGCAGGGACAAATTTAAAAGGTGGGTTGGAAAGGCTCCTGCTGAATAGTTGCTGTAACAAGACAATCCTGAATATGGCCATGGGCAAGATCTGTGTGATAATCCTATCAGTTTGTGGGTTTCTATGTCATACTGTCCATAATGAATAAATCCCTTTGTATGTCAGAGATGTTTATCATCAATATGTCTCATAACTTTCTTAGCATACTTCTCAAAATTATTTCATGGAGAATAAACCCAAAATCCAGCTTTTCTTTTTACTTCAGCACTCTCAAAATTAAGTTGCCTGCAAGTCTTCAGTCACTCAAACCCAGTCCTCCCTATGTTTACTGAATTCCTTATTCTTGAGTTTAAATCAGTGCAACTCTGCCAAGAAGAGATGCATTGATGATTGATGAGTTATTTTGTAAAGAAAAGACTCAAACTTACCTGTTGTTTTCAAGGGCATAGTAGACTACAAATGGATTATGAAGCATTACTTAAGTCATTACTAACCACAGCCTCACAACAGAGGAACAATAAAATATCAGATTGCCTGTGTGGATTTGAACTGTGCAATCACAGAAATTTCTTAGTGGAGGAAATACATTGAAGACAAAAAATTCCCAGTGTCAATGAGGTTGCTTGAAGACAGTGATCAATTAAAAAGGTTTTGCTGACATGATATATATTTATGTTCATAGTTACAGGGCTCCTTACCTCCTTTTTTTCCCCAAGTACTTAATGCTGTCTTGAAACCTAGCCTGGATAGAAGTCTGTACCTGAGTTCCTAGGTTTAAATATAAAACCACAACCCCATCATTTCAATTCTTTCATAGAAGACTTCGCTCACATTTGAAAGATGCTACATAAAAAGAAAGAAAATGCCTTCTATTCCGGAATAAATGATTCTTCACCTTTAAATACAGCGCTCCTCAGCTTTAGTTATTTGTAGTATGAGCATTATTCATCTGAGCTCATGCAGTAGAGTATTTATAACTAAGAGCAGAAATGAAAGACATCAGATGTAGAGAAAAATTTCCTTCCTCAGTGCTGGGAGGAATCTGGCTGCTTCTGTTCATTAGTGATGGTTGCACAGCAATACTCCGCAAAAAGTGATGCCATGGCAGCTTGGTGGTTGGTATTGCATGAGGTATTAAGGCCCATCCCGGAAAACCAGCATTGGTTGCAATGCCAAAGAGTCAATGAAGCTGATCCCAGCTGCAGAAGCAAACCGCCTTCGAATTGCTTTTGCTTACAAGCAGCTTAAACCAGAAAAAACATGCATTGTGAGAAAAAACATACAACATACATTGACACATTGTAACAAAATCCTTGCTCATATATACAAACTCTGCACAAAAATGCTTTGAAAATGCTGCCAATGCACAGTATCCCATTTGGAGCTGATGGTCGAACTAAAGGAATAGGGGAGGAACAGCAAAACCAGAGGCCATTGTCTTTTCAAAACTGAACTAGAAGATAAGAAGAATGTGCTCATCCTCAAGAGCTCCATGTAACACAGTCCTACTTTGGGAGGGTTTGTTTTGTTTGTTTTTTTTTTTGTTTTTTTTTTTGCCTTAAAAAAATAGCAGAGACTGATGAACAGAATAAACTGTTCATAAAATTGAGGTCAGCTGAAGCTTGGTAAGTAACAAAGGCTTCCTGATGCTGCTGTAGAAATAGCACCAGCAGTACAGATAATAGCAATAATAATGAGCTCAGTGAAAAATAAAGTGACCATCTTCCAACCCACTTATCCGTAACATTAAAGCCGCTAATCCCTATCAACCTGGCTTTCTTTCGTGGTCAGCCACCAATAACCGTATTAAGTGAACATTAGATGTTATTAAGCTCATTACACAAGTGATGAAATGTCACTTCTCACGTTAACTGAGGGAAGGCACTTGATATGGTGCTTTGGGATGCCTTTTTTTTGTCACGGGGGGGGATTTAATTGCAGATGTGACTTTATTATGGATGGTGAAGAACTGTAGGACTCTGAGTGCATTTGTTTCTCTGATCAGCACCAGCAGAGCCTCTCAGAAAAGACAGTGTGAGGCTGGGGTGGTCTTTGTCAGTCCTTGTGCTGACTTCCTCCACCAATGCTTGCAGATGCTGACTGAGGTCCTTCAGCAAAATCTGAAACTTGTGGTTTTGGCACTATTTCTGTGCATCCCCACTCACCCCTTAGTCCAGGAACCAGGGGGTATGGACCAGGCAGGAACAGCACCCTGGTTTAGCTGAACTGGAGAGTCAGTGGGCAAGGACCAGACCTGACCTTCAGTACAGAAGGAGCTTTGAAGGCCATGATATTTGTCAGGCTTCAGCAGCAAATGAGGGTACTGGATACCAACCACTCAGCCATGCCCACTTCACATAGCTGGGAACACCACCAGGCTCCTCCCTCCTTCATAGCCCTTATCAGGACCCACTCCTGTAGTCCATAACCTGACTGGCAAGACATTCTTGAATTAATTTCCTTCTTTCAATAGCCTCTTGAGGGTTTCAAATACCTGAGGAGACTTTGCCTCATTAAATTGCCCTCATAACACTCTCTATTCCTCACCTTGAGACCTGTAAAAATCACACTTTTTCATTTCTTCTACTGAGCTGCAACTGTCTCATAAAAACCCCATGTTCTTTCCCACAGTGTAGAAATCCTTCCAGTAATTCTAGCCACTTGGCATGGGAAACAAAAGCTAGAGCAAGTATGCAGTGGTATCGTAAAACAGAGGACTAAGAACCAGCCTGCTGAAGCTGCAGAGAAAGACAACATGGGAGCTAAAGTTCTCCTTATCTGAAATGTCAGTGCTTTATAGGAGTTGTTTGAGGCACTTGAAGCTGGTTCCATTTTACAGAAACTCAAATTAGCAGCCCACGGAGCACGATGCCGAAGCAAATGGCTGCTTTCCTTCCAAGCTCTCCAACCTCATTTGTGGAGAAGATGCTTTGCTCCCTCAGGAGGTCAGACAGCATATTTTCCAAGGAAACTCTAGAAAAATGGAAAAAAAAAGAGAGAAGCATCTGAGAAATCCGTTTGCAGTGCCAGTATTTTGACTGCATTCTTGCATGTATAGGCTGTTGGTTTCCCTCCAGAGAGGAAAGCATTTAATCTAAAGATCAGCCCTTTCAAGAATGGAGGCTTTTCAGTGGTACAAAAGAACTGAATTTGAATTAATTCCAAATTAAATTTCAAATAATCTACATTGAATGTACCATTAACCTAGGGATTGCCTAGATGTGATTAACAAATGGTGATATTTAACAAAAAGGAGATTTCCCAGAAGAAACATTAATTAACTTTGCTCCTTTCTTTTCTTTACAGTTTCTTAGTTCAAAACACTTACTGGTGTCTGTACTACCTGTGACTCTTTCTATCCGAGATTTTATATTCTTGAGGAGAGCTAACGCAATGCTTTAACTTTTGTCCATTTTACTGCTAGCCCTCAGTTTGGGGGGAAAAAATTCGGTAACCTTTTGAATACTGTAAATGGTATAATCCATCATCCCACTCGTGCATTGTTTACATGATTGCTATCATGCATGCTGATTTAGGACACTGATCCATCATTTCCTGTGCTCCAGGTTGGCAAGAGGCTCGGTTTTAACTCTTTCCTCATGTGTCCTGGGAACATGCTCATCAGGCCAAACTCCCTGGCACTCACTAAAGAGCTCAAAACACATCTTTCTGAGCAAAACGCACATCTTGAACCTGTGGACTGTCTGAATAAAGCTTGCATGAAAACATGAAAAGGAACTCTATCTTAAAAGATGCAAAAACATAAAAAAATGCTGAATTCAATGAAGGGTGGAACAAATATACCCAGAGGATCCTGAGACTTCAGTTAGTGAACAGTTAACTGGAAATGATGGTTGAATTTCAGGAGATGTGAAATACGGTTCAGTTTTTTTCTGCATCAGTTGTGGAGCTTACTACTTTCAGTTGTGTCCTGGAAGCTTTGCAAATGTTTTAAGACCACACTTGCCCCTTCTGCATGCAGAAGGTTAGATCCTCAGCTGCCATAAGATGAATTGATGAATGTTTGTATTTAAGTATCTTGCATCAAATATAGATTTCTTTCTATGTCTGCCTTTTGGTGTAACATTTGGTCTGAAAGCCTTCCCAGCGACCAGTGATCAACAGCTGCTAACAGACCAGTTTGAGGGCTTGGTCACAGCCTGGGGACATGGACACCCTGGGGCAGCATCCAATGGAGTGGAGTTCACACTACTTATGTACCTCTGCAGATACACAGTCCCCTTTGGCCACCCCGCAGTCTGGGGACAGGAAGGTTATGTGTACAGCAAAGTTCAGCTCTAGAGGGCTTCACTGTAGCTGCTATTGGTTTCTTTGGACGTGCCACTGGCTTCCTTTTCCTGCTGAGGACCGTCCTCCTATGGAGGGATGAGGCCAGTTTCTTTCCACATCTCCAACAGGAAAAATAGCAGTGGAGATCCTGCCTGAATTCCATAGTTTTTGTCTGCAGGAAAGCTCCCTGTGCTCCTCCCTTACCAGGCTTTGGATCTGCTGCTGCTTTTGTGCACTGAGCTGTAGAAATACAATCTTCACATGGCTTTGGTGGAGTGTCACTGGCTACATCTCTTCAGAGGGAGAGATGAGTAGCCATAAAGACATCACACATTAGTGTGGCCCAGTATGGAGGGTGCCTTTCCCCAGCCCTTCCCAGGGCTGAGAACATCAGGAATGTGGTAGGAGTGGGGACTGGGCTTGGGTAAAATACATAACCATTGAGAGATAATGCTGAGGCAAAGGAAGATTATTTTGGTTGAGGGCTTCCCCCAGCTAGGTTGTTGGTATTTGTGAAGATGAAAGCTCCCACCAGAGGTTCATGGGTGCCTGGAGCTGATCCACATCATTTTAGTATAAGCATATGCATAATCTGTAAAGTCTTTTTCGCTAAAATTTCATTCAGGTAAACTCCATGGCTACCAAGGACAGTTACTGCCTTCATATGGAGGGCCTTGCTTTTGTTACATGTCCAACAGGAGCTTGTTTTTTGATATAAGTCCAATTTGGTTAATTTCTTTCATCTGTGGAAAAGCTGATTTCTAAGTCACCCTTATTTTCATCATTCATCAGATCTCAGCACCCTCAGTATCTCATACTGTTGCTCTTATGGAAATCCTGCCTAGAAAATGTTAGGCAAAATTAGTTCATCTTACCTAAATGCATTTGGCCAAATGGACTTTGGTTTGAGACAATTCCTAAAATACTACAGCTTTATAATGTAAGTGACCTGTTTTTGCATTTAGCTTTGCTAACCAGCATGGTTATAAAATTAAGAGGTAGTAATGACCCCCTAAAGCAAATCAGTGTCACAAAGTAATGAGTGGGAGCATGAAGCAGAATAGTTTTGTTTTCTGATGGGCGGGAGAATAACTTTATGGAGGGCAAGTCTGAGGGAGGAGGAGGAAGGAAGAGTAGGAGGAGCACTGTGGAAGCTGGGGCAGAAGCAGGACCAAAAGTGTCACATAGACAGTCCTGGAGCCAGAGAAGTGATTCACGGTCCTCAGTCACCACCATGCTCATTGGTGAAGGCTTGGTGTCAAAGGCTTTAGTTTAGCTTCCTGAGAGAATAAACCCCCTCAGTGTTTAAAGAGGAGGGGAAGAGTCACCAAAGAGGGATACTGAAGACTTACTGGTATGAAAATACGCAGGGTCCTTAGGTCTTGGTGTATCCATGGGAATATTTTGTGATCAAAACCCCATATCTTTCACCTCTCTGTTGTACTGATAAGAAATATTTTGGTGCACATGTGAGAGCTGAAGGCCAGCACCTGAGGATATTTTGAAGGAGGTATTCCTAAAAGCACTGGGGAAGTCTATTTGTTAGTAAGGGAAATCTTAGTCCTGGGCACTGACTCACCTCTTCATAATTTGAGAGAAGCTGATGAAGACAGTTGCCTATGAGATCATTCTCACTGCAGGAATGTGTGTGTGAACATACCTGTAGCGACAATGCATCCCAGTGAGGCATCCTTCCAACCATCCGCACTTCAGATATGAAAACCCTGCCTAGTTCTGGTGTTGGCTTTTTCAGTGACAAGTGCTGAACAGGATGAGCACAGCAAGAATAGGTGTTGGTTTCCTTTTAGCAAAACAGGTATCCTAGAAGCTTCTAGTTCCAAAATACAGCACTGGAAATTATTCTGTAAACTTTGAGACTTTACATGTTGTCACTCTCTTTTCAGCTGATTTGAGAAAATCATTATTCCACATCAGCAAGAATTGCTGTTATGCTTCTTCAGAAGAAATTTGTCACTGGTGACCAAAAAAAGAGAGGCAACCCTTTCCTCTGCATGATTTTGAATAGGGCTGCTCAGACATTTAACAAGGCACTTAAGACAGAAAGGTTATTGCCTGAGTCACATTACATTTGTCTCAGGGAAGTTACATGAGGCTGTGACGCTTCATCTGAAAAACTTTGTTTATCGTAGTTAGAATCCCATGGGTCAGAGAAAAAAGTGTCAGCCTTTGCTAGCTGAAAACTAGTCTCACTTTACCAAACCATCCATCTGGAGACCTTTAAACTGACACTTTTTAACAAAGAAGATAGCAATCTGTTGGGCAACAGTTTTATGAAAGCACCAAGCAAAGCCATCAGATAACTGCTGTACTCCTAATCAGCCCTATTTAGACAATTCCAACCCTGCCATCCATCTCTAATGCAATTTATACTATTTTGGTTACATGTTACTCCATGAAAACTGCAATGGAGTTGATGTAGGAGTGACTGGCACTTTCTGAATTTGACATTTGGAAATAGAATACCATCAGCACAGAAACTAGCTCAGATTTGAGGCTGCAATGAGAAGAAACATCTATGTATCTGCTAGGACTGACTTGCTTTTCATGGCAGCTACAGATGGGTTTGTTCTACTTGTGTTTTGTGTGACTATTTAGATGGTCCAAGGAGAAATAAATGGTGCTGGAGCATATCTAGTAAAGGGCTAAGAAGCTGGTGGGTTATCTAGAGCACAGGTCTTAAGAGGAGCAGCTGAGGACTGGAGCACCTCTCCTATAGAGACGGGCTGAGAGAACTGGGGCTGTTGATCCTGGAGAAGAGAAGGCTCCAAGGAGACCTTAGAGCAGCTTCCAGTGCTTAAAGGGGACCTAAAGAAATGTGGAGATGGACTTCTACAAGTCCTGTAGTGACAGGATGTCATAGTTTAAGCTGAAAAGTCCTTGATCAGAATAAGCGTTACTTAGCTACAACTAAAAACATCAGTGTGTTGCTCTCAGGCTAAAGTTGAAAACACAGCACTGCACCTGCTACTAGGAAGGAAAAAAATAACTGCTACTGCTGAACCCAGGACACAGGATAAAGGGAATGGCTTTAAACTGAAAGAGGGTAGGTTTAGATTAGGCATTAGGAAGAAATTCTTCCCTGTGATGGTGCTGAGGTGCTGGCACAGGTTGCCCAGAGACGCTGTGGCTGCACCATCCCTGACAGTGTTCAAGGCCAGCTTGGATGGGGCTTGGACCAACCTGATCTAGAGTGAGGTGTCCCTGCCCACAGCAGAAGGGTTGGAACTGGATGAACTTTAAAGTCCCTTTCAACCTCAAACACTTTGTGGCTCTGATTCAGTGCTTCTCCATTTGTAAATATCTTGTAATAATACAAATCACAGGCTTTGGAAAGGATTTGCCCAACACAAGAGGCAACTCCTGGCTTAACAAAAACTTCCTTGGGGGACCCAAAAGAAAATGCTGAAAAATGTCTGCTTTTCAGTCCTATTTGGGTACATCTATTTTTTGGAGAAGGTACCTTGTAGGCAAGTCAGAAGAGCAGGGCCCTTATATCTAGAACACAAGGATGCAATTTTAATTTGCATGTCCAGACTACTGTGTCTCAGAGCTTGGTCTCTCCAGCGGGTATAAGATGAAGTCCCTCAGCACTGATTGGCACTTATGTGGTACTCTGCACCTCTTCATCATTAGCTGAATTTAAATCAACAGATCATTTGGGTCAGTACCAAACAGCCATTCCAGAGCAGCGCTTCCCTATTCCAGTCTGACATGTGCTAGGCAGACATCAAAAACTCTGCATTTCTTTTCCACCTGAGCCACCTTGTGGGCCCTCTTCCTATAGCAAAAATGTTACTGGTGAGAGAAAAGACGCCATTCACTGTGTACATTTCAGCAAACAGCAATGGAAACAGATGAAGTTGGCAGTGCTGTGGGACTTGACCTGTCACTGCTTGATCACTAGACCCTTCAAAGACCTCTTTGAAATGAATTTACTTCTTTCGATGTAGTTCCTGGAAGATCAACAGCCACACACACACAAACAGAAAAACTCAAAATTAAGCACCTGGACAGTACTAGCAGACATGGAAAGGGATGACAGGGATGCAGGAACAGAATTGCATCCTTGCTTATTCCCAATACTGTCAGGACTCTAAAATATATTCAGTGAAGTTCACCAATGGGTTTTCTTGACACTGCTCTCACAGTAGGAGGAAATCTGTGAAGTCACAAAGTTAGGTTTAACGTTACTTTCCAGCCCCTTATGGGGAAGCATTTCTATCTGCGGAGATGGGAATCTTCCTCCTTCTTATTATACAAAACTTCTTGAATGGTACCCTGAGGGGCAATAGTGCTGGGGAAACTTAAGCCAGTGAAAATGCAGTTTTCACACAATCAGAATGGTTTGAGTCAGAAGAGGCCTCTAAAGATCACCTGGTCCAACCCCTCTGCTGTGGACAGGGACACCTTCCACTAGCTCAGGTTGCTTCAAGCCCTGTCCAGCCTGGCACTGAACACTGCCAGGGATGGGGCAGCCACAGCTTCTTTTGCAAGGATTGAAGTGAGAAGAATTCAACAGAGAGGGATTTCTGCGCCTTTCAAAGCCAGTCAGATGAGGCTTTGTTCACAACCAAAGGGCATTTAGATGCTTCCAGGCTCCATCCTTACGTTTTTGAATCACATGCAACTTGAGCTAGGATGAGCAACAATGAAAGCCTCAAGAAGTCAACATGGTGTGCTCCTCTCTGGGCACAAACCCTCTCTGATCTGCTAATGCCACATCTGTCTCCTCTGGAAAAGAAAATGCAGAAAAGAAGACACTTCTTGATGGTGATTTCCCGTATGTAAATAGTGGACTGTTGTTTCCGTGGTTTCTTCCCAGGAACACAGGCCCAGCAGCAGACATGGTGTTTCAGAGGTGAGATGCTTTGAACACGTGAACACAAGCAGGGAGCTTTGACTGTACAGTCAAAGGTGAGGCCACACAGAAATATTCCTGCTGCGCTCATCTGAAGCATACCAAGCCCCAGCCTTGGCAGGCAGTGAGGTGTGGAGCTCCAAAGTTTACTTATTAAGTTTCTGGGTGGGTTGTCAAGCAGGCAGTGGGGAGGTCTGAGCAATGCTGGTCTCAGCACTGCTGCCTCTGTGCAGCCACCCAGTATGTTCAGTGATAGGAGGAGCAAAGTGCTCACTATAACCCATGCCAAGAAATGCAGGGTTATCACTTGGCTCCTGCCCTTGGCATGTCCAGCAGTTGGCAACTTCACAGCTTTTGAGGAATTCATCAAAATGAAAGCAGACAACTGCCACGTTTCCTGTTTGTCTTGCATTCATGGGGGATTGTGCACAGATTTCTCAGCTCCACCAGCTCCATGGCAGAGCTAAAGGTTTGGTGCAACTGGCCTGCTCTTTCTTTCCTTCCTAACCCTCATTCTTCTTCCCCAGCCCAGAAGGGCCTGAAACAGGCATAACAGAAAACACTTCTTAGAGCACTACCTTCTTGATGCCCACAGGGCCTGGAGGAAGCCCAGCACAAGTTAGGTGCTGATTCCTTGCCCTGCTATCCTCAAAACCCATGTATGTGAATGTACGCTATCGCAACTGTGCAAAGGTTTCATTCCATGGCAGAATAAGAATTTATTTTCCCTTATTTTCCCCCCTGTTTTTTCTCCTCCCTCCCTCCCC
>JAOEHX010036998.1:0-25513 GCA_025448015.1 Bolborhynchus lineola
CAAAGAAGAGTTCCTGTCTGAAACAAGTACTGTGGCATTTCAGTGTTTTCAAAGAGCTGTACTGAGCTTTATCCAGAGCCTTGGCTGTCCTTATCAGCACAGTACACAATCAACACCAGCTTTGGTGTGATGAAATACATGGTGAAGTCAGAAGGAGCCCATCTCTGAGCTCTTTCCCTGGTCTGGGAGAAGGAGGAGCCTTTGGTTTTTCCTCTGAGCCCGGCAGAAGGATAGTGCTTGACCTCAAGGCTACTGCAAGGAAATAGCTGTGCCTTAGGCTGGTGTCTGTTTTGCAGTCTGCTGCTGTCTTACCTATCCCTTCCACTCCTGCTCTTGCCAGAAATGTGGGATCCTATTCAAAGCTCAACAGACTGACAGTATTTTAAAGTTTCCTATCTGTATTCTTCCCATGGTTATCCTGGATTTGGATTGGACTAAGGATTTCTGTAGAAGAGAAAGCAGCTGATGCTAGAGCTTGTGGCACAGGGTATCTCTTACTGTAGTCTGTTGTAGCTAAGTAAAATGTGTGAAGGTAGTTCTGTAGTAGGAAAAAAATTAGATTCAGGTGTGATTAGTCAAGCTCTGAGTAACCTTGACTTATTACCTTTCATTTCAAGCTAACATTCAGGGTCTTGTCAAACATGAAAAAAAGGACACATTTTTTCCCAGGTATTAGCTGGTAAGTGTTAGAATCCTCATGCTAACGTATTATACTCGTAACACCCGATGAGGCTAAGCTCAGCCATGTAACATGCAAGGATATTATGACTGACTTTCTCCATTGTATGTTTTTAATATAGGCTAATTAACACACAGTAGCTAATATATATTAAAATATGCAGTTTCACCTAAGGGAGTCTGCACTGTGGAGACAAAACTTTGTGTCTATGGTGTTTGCCAAGCCTCTCCTGTCAAGCTGAAAGCCAAGAATATCACAATTATTTTACTGGCAGTTGGTTTTTCTTTTGATATGATGAGTTGGTTTTGGGGCTTTTTTTTGTTGTTGTTTTTTTTTTTTTTCTTTATTAGTTTTTTTCCAGTTAATATGAGAATGTGATCTTAAAATGAAAGGGAAATTTGGGAGAAAATTTTCATTTCAAAGGAAAAAGAAAACTTTGATTGCCAGAAGGTATCTTCAGGTTCATAAAGCTTCAGAGGAAAATGGTATTAGAGACCTGTCTGTCCCTCTATCCACAAGACAGCTAGCACAGTGGTATAGACTGCTGCCGTTAGTTTCTGTTTCTGATTTTTGTCATTCAGGTGTATTTTCTTCCTTTTTTTTGGCAAATAACGGCTTAGAATGTTTTTCATCACTGGGGTACTAATGCACTTTGTTGATGAAGTTTGGCAAATGAGCATCTTGCAAGATCAGCAGTCTTGTTTTGTGTTCTTGCCACCTTGAATTTAACTATTAAACGTTGCATTTAAATGTCTTGTTTAACCAAATGGAAGATATTTGAGAGAAATTATTATTTGCTACAAGTTCAGGACACTCATGTCTCTTGTTGAAATAGGGAATAAGAAGTAAGGGTTGGCAGGGCAGAAGAACCATTTTGTCAGTCTTCACTGTGGAGAAAAAGGACCACAAATGGTAGAGGAAAGAAAAAAAATTACTTGGTGGTGTTGGCAGATCAGGATGTTTTTATTACTGAGTTTAGAACAAGTCAGGGCAGGAAAATCTCCCAGTACAATGTTTGCATTTAAGGGAAATGGTTGGAAAAGATTCATCGGGCTTTCTCTGGGTCACCCAAACACTTCCCCAAGGAAATGAGAAAAAAGAAAATGAAAGTCAGTTTGGAGCAGGAATGTTTCACTTAGCTTGAAATCTTTGTGCTGCCTTAGGAAACTAGCATGACTACTGTTAAGTATGTTGTTTACTGAGAAAAGCAGTTTCTAAGTGAAACACCAGCTTGCTCAGGGTCGAATAGCAGCCTGTCAGAATAGTGTTAAAGCAGCTCCAGTCGCTTAATGAGACTGACAGAGGAGAACTTTTAGGTTTTAAGCTACATTTATTTATGAAAGCAAGCAAAAAAAAGGCTGTATTAGAAGAAGCAGTTGTGATACCGTAGTGCGCTAGGCTAATAACCAGAAGTATGTCTGAATTCTGTCTAGATGCTCATGAAACTCAACTAACATGGCAACTGAGGGGCTCAGGAGTGTGTGGGAAAAACATTTAGGATTCAGAAGATGATGTCTTATTCTTTTGTTGCTATGTAGGAGCTGTCTCCAAAAGCTTCCTATTTAGTGATGATAGGTAGAAAGTTTCCATAGAGAAAGTGATGTTTCATACTTTCTCAGGACCAAGGCCAGAAATGGGTTTTAACTTACACTTAAGGCTTTGAATTACACATAGAAAGAAATCCATACCTTATGAAAATCCTGGGATTTTTACTTATTACCTCGCACACAATTACTGTCTGATTCATAATAGAGTTGTTCTTTTCCTAAAGCAGCTCAGCTTTCTTCCCTGTGCTTGCTATAGCCATGCCACTCTGCAACAAACACCAAATTGCTGCATAGTAATGCCTGGTGTACTCTGGAACACCAAAATGGGTAACACTTAAATTTCATATATTGATCTCACATACTGGGGCGGTTTAGCCACTTGGTCACATGGAGCCTCCGTAGATCAAGGCAAGATGAGGGCAAAGGACAGGCAGATGTGGCTGCAGGATAAATTTTTTTCTTCTCATGTTTCAGTCTTTGACAAGAGGTAATTGTACTCTGCACAAGCTGAATTAAAATTAGCTGTGCACAGAAACTACCATGTGATCAAAGGCAGAGGCTATTAAACAAGTGTGGAGTCTCTGACAGGAGTAATGCAGTGCCAGAAGTAGTGATCACATCAGAAGTTCTGTTTGGAGGATTTTTCCCATTCTCCCATTGTATTTGGTAATGTCCTACATTATACTGCACAAAGAGTGTGGTGCAAGTGTGTAGGTGTGAATGCGTATTCCTTGTTCCATACATATATTTGTATGTAGGCATATAAGATCAGAAAGATGTGAAGTTAATTCTCTGGTTGAGGTGCCGGGTAAACTCAACCTTAGTATAATAAGTAAGAGCCTAAGAAATTGTTAGCAGCCTGGGTCATCTATAAACACTGGTAGCAATATTTCAAAGATAAGAAACTGATAATGGTCTACAACTGTGTAGATATGACATGGAATATATTGATCAGTTAATGAAAGGAAGTTCATAAATCTGATCTTACTCCTGTTGCTTCTCTGAATTCTGTCCTAGCTCAAGTGTGATGTTTTTCTTCCCTGAGGACAGCAATCATTTGACTAGATTGATTATTCTGCTGCACTTTTTTGCAGTGTATACTGAATTCCATTGTGCTGTATCAAGCTATTGGGCATACGACAGAGTAAGAACTGACAAACTGGCATTTAGATAGTTATTTGCTGAAATTGATATTGGATTTCATTAGTGATGATGTTACATCAAGGTCCTGGTTGAGTGCTTTGAAAACTCAGAGGAAATCTAAGAACACTCTAACAAGCTTGGAGCCATCCCCTAATGTTCTGTCATATTTTACATTAAAAATCAGTGATGAAAAAAAACCAGTGGAAGCATGAACTAGTAGTCAGCAGTGACTGGCTGGGATTTTGGAAAGCAGAAGGAGCAATTATGACTTTGGACTGCAGTCGTTTCCTGCCACAGAAGCTGCTTATCAGTATCTGGAGATTTACAGTCTAGCACTCATATGTTACACATGGGTGCCCTTGCACCTTAGGGGCATTGCTGCCAAAGGCCGCCTGGGGAGGCTGTAATGCTTCCTGCATGATCCCCTGGTGGCTCAGCCTGCCAGGGCTGGGCAGGGGGGACAGTCTGGCACCCCCATTTCACCCCCTCTGTCACTCTGATGCTCAAAGGCTTGAGTGAAGTTTGAGTTCAGATTTGGAAACACTGAAACTGAGATAGATAAGGCTTAGGGGAACATGTTTTTGAAATCAAATATTTTCCCCTCCACTTCTCACAGGGGTATGTTTTTCCAGTTTTCCATAAATCTGGAAAAAGAGTGGTTCTTCATTTAAGGTCCTTGAGCCCAACTTCAGCAAGCACAAGGAAACTGATTCCCTCTCTTGCTGAACTTGGGACTTTGCATCCCAGCTCTGAGAACTGCCAGGTCCCTTTGCTCAGGTGTGCTTTAACAATCACTGACATTGTTATTTGCCGTGAGATACTGTCCTCCTCGTGCCACAAAGCGTTTATAGAAAGTTATCTGTGCTTAGTGAATACCATCTTTAGGTAACTAAAAGGCTGTTTAAAGTTTTTTGTGAGCGTTCCCCATTCAGTTATTTTTGCCTTATTTTACTAATACTTCAATCATCTCTTTCAGCAGAAGGCTCCTGTTCTCAGACCAGTGCCCATCATGAGCTAGATTGAAGTCCAGTAAAAAGAAATGATGAAAGGAAAGCAGTGGTGGTCTTAAATGGGAATACAAGAAAATAGAAAAAAAAAAAAAAAGGAAGATTTAAGCATCATTTTAATAGCAAAGTCAAACAACCTCATAGATTCACTGGTATTTTACTCCCTGAGAAAATATGGCATTTAATGGCATTTTTATTTTCTGGTTTGATGCATTGCAGGCAGTGAATAATATTCACTGTTTATTCAATTTCCAAAACAATAATTTAATTCTGAGGTTGTGCTGCCATGACCAAAATGCCTGAATAATCTCTGTGAGAGTTACAGCATTAGCAGTCAGCCCGTGCGCTGTGTTCTTACGGCATGTATTATATTTGTATTTCTGTTCTGCATGCCAAGCAGCAAGATTCTTGTTTGCTCAGTCTTTTAAGGACAAAATAGAAAACTCAATGTAAAAATTACTACCATTGACTGCAATAAATACATAAACTGAATCTGTGAAATTTGTAGTCTGTATTAAAATAAACAACAGGCAGACTGTAAAAGCCAAGATCAGGTTTGAAACCGATTTATATTGAACAGTTTAGAGTACTAGTGTTACAGAGATACCTTAGGAGTACAGGTATTTTCACTGTCCATATCAATAAATTCAAGTGCTCTTCAGTGCAGTTTACTTTATCAAATCTTCTATGTAGACGTTTGTATCACGAATCAGCATGTGTGCTGTAATGAATAAAAATTATGTGTAAATTTCAGTCTTCAAGTATGTAGTTTACAGACAGATGAGGTATTTCAGCTGTATTTACCACCGAAGTCACCCAAATATATTACCTAAAATAAAAATGTGAAGTCTTTGAGGAAAAAAAGACATTAGTCATCAAGCCATTTTCATCTTTTTAATATGAATCGACTCCTGTTTCTGAATTGGTGTTTCTGTTCATGCCACAGAAGAATAAACAGGGGTGGGTAGGTGTTCTGCACACAAGGTCAAATAAGCTGCAGAATGCTGTGCTTATTTCTGTGGCCAGTGGCTAATGTTACATGGATTTTAATTACTGAAATTACTCCTGACTGAGGAACTGTTCTCTTAATAATGACAGCATTGGCCACATGATAACATTTGGATTTTGTGGCACTGATGTGTTTATTTAAAGATGCCATGTCTCTGTTCTTATGGAAAAGGAGGCAGACAACTTTCTTGTTGCTTCTCCTTTTGTAGCAACCTCTTATAGCATATTGATATTTTTCAAGGGGAACTTGAAATAGTCTATTGTCATTGGGAGGGTGGTGGGTGTAGAATCACAAAGGGCTTTAAAAGTATCAGCTGACCATCTTCACGAACAATTTTGATGAGGGAAGCTGTTATGACCATGGACTTACAGAGCTCCTTTGATGCTCAGCTCTCGCAGCAACTCTGCAGCACAGTAGAGAATGTCCCAGC
Organism: Bolborhynchus lineola; assembly: GCA_025448015.1. Taxonomy (NCBI): domain Eukaryota; kingdom Metazoa; phylum Chordata; class Aves; order Psittaciformes; family Psittacidae; genus Bolborhynchus; species Bolborhynchus lineola. The sequence goes on from JAOEHX010036998.1 coordinate 5,816, forward strand.
AGAAGACTACTTGAAATAGATTTGTACTTGTGAATAGTTTCTTTGTATCCTTTAGCTGTTTATTCACACTACTTTTTAGAAAGTATTGATGGTTTCTTCTTTGTTTCTTTCAATATACTTCTCTCTCAATCCAATGTGAGAAATCAGGTACAAGAAGGAATAGAGAATGTGAATTTAGGGTATCCTATTCTTTTTTCCCCGACATCTAGTTACTGTTACCCCCATATCCCTCCAGTTCTGCTGTATGTCATTTAGGGACATCTAACGAGCTTGCTGTGTCAGGAGCTATTTGGAATAGCTCACTTCTCATGTGCTCTTCTCTTCGTAGAGGAGAGAGGGAGGTAGATGAAGATGGGTACAGTGGTAAAAAGGACTCCTGCAGAGAGGAGCAGATGCATTTATTTGTTCTGCTTTTTCTGGGTAGAAAAAAATATTTTTTTCTTCTTGCAGTGTGAAAGACTGAGGTTCAGATCAGACATTCAAAAGAGATTTCTGACAAAGGCAAAAGTCAAGTGAGGAAACAAGTTTCTGGGAAAGGTGACAGGGTAGGTTGTTGGAAGTGTTGAAGAAGGGATTGGACAGATACCATGAATGACATAGATGTAGTTGCTTCTATCCTGAAAAAGATGAATTGACTAGACACTGCCCAGGGGCACCCTTTAAGATCCATTTTGGTATGTTTTCTATGAATTTTTGTGAGCTGAAGATCAGTATCAATTACATATCTGATTAATTTGAACTCAGCCCCTTACTAATTTAGCTTCACTGTCCCAGCAATCAGATTTGCTAGTACTGGTGCCCAGGCCTGGGTCTTTGTGTCAGTATGCTCTCAGCTTCCTGAGCAATAACACGCCATGGCAGTACAGTTCTCCCTCAGCAGGAGAAGGCAGAGGCACTTGCTCACAGACATCAATATTGCAATGTCTAGCTGATGAAAGATCAGCTTGGCATGCTAACTGAATAAAGCAGAGCTTGGATGGTATTGTAATGCAGTGCAGGATGGAGAGGCTGAGCTGACAACCCTGGCCCAGCACGTGCATCCCTCAACAGTGTGGCGTGATTACTAGTGTAAGGAATATAATGAAGGTAGTACTGAGCTAGCAGCGAGCTGTAATTAAAATAGCTCTAAGTTCTAAGGAGGAGAGGCAGTTGCCATGGGAAATGGAAAGCTTACAAGGAGCTTAGCTCTATGCCTGAAACATGGGTGAATGGAGTTGATGCCTGGCATGCTAGGAGACAGGTTACCACAGGGAGCTCTGAAACTATTCTGAACATCAAAAGTTCGGCTAGGACAGCAGAAAGCAATGTAAAAGCAAGCAGTCAATAAACAGGAACATGTTTTTCAATACCAACCAAGCATAATGGGTTCTAAAATAGTCAAGCTTACCTCTTTTATTTAGGTCCTTTGTTGTTTTTTATCTTTCCTCCTTTCCATCCTCAGGACTTCACTTTACTTCTCCCTGCTCTGCAACATTTCAGTGCATAAGTGAAATCTTAGTCCTGCTGAAGGCTATACAAATTTTACAGTTTACACTGATGGGGCTGGGTTTCCTCCTCTGGAACTTGGAATAGATCATATAGTTATTGCTGGGCAGCAAACATAGCCAAAATAGAAATGGCATGTTTTCCTGTTCTCTGCCACCTGCTAGCACCAGTGTCTGTATGTCCACCCTGTCAGCATTGTCAGGGAGTATCAATGCCATTAAAACCAACTTTTCATTTGCTTGTTTTCTGAGTGGCTTGCTGCCCCAGATCTGACTGACGATGTGAAAGCTACCGTTGGCCCATGGGAGGGTCAGGACCTGGAAGCAGCAGCTGTGGGACTGCAGAGCTTAAACTGATCACAGACCCACACCCTGTTAGCACAACTTCTCATTTGTTGGGTAGCCTGTGCCCCTTTGGGTCTAGAAGAAAGTTTGGCATTTTACACGACAGATGGCATCTCAAAGGGGTATGTGTAACTGGCAGATGCATCTCCCAAGTGATCACTTAGGATTTAAAACCAGCTCTTGGTTTCTTGATGAGCTTGAAAAGGCCTGTGTAGCTTCTCCTTCAAAAAAGCCTGCCTTGAGGCATTGTCATGTAGAATCACTGTTGCTGGCTTCTTAAACTGTGGATAGAAAGCATAAATCTTCATTGGAAAGGTTGTAACCGGGGGAAAAAAACGAAAATTGGCATTCAGTCCAAAATGACCAAGACCCCACTCCTGGTTTTGGTGGGCTTTCTGTTTTTGTTTTGGTTTGGTTTGGTTTAGTTTGGTTTGGATTTTTTAAATTTTTTTTTGTCTGTTATTTGTTTTGGGTTGGTTTTTTTTTGGTTCTTTTTTGTGCGTGGTTTGTTGTTGCATTTTGGTTTTTGGTTTTTTTTCTGAGCTGATTTGGCAAGAGCAATTTGGGTTTGGTATCCTTATATGAGTACCCAGTCAGCCATGAGATAATCAGCGATGTATAGTGGGCAACAGCCCTCTTTGGAGAGTGCAATCTCGAGTGTTTGTTACTCAGGCAGTATTCAGTGAAGTCAGAATAATAAAGATGGGGTAAAATAATTCAGCTAAAGCGTGATGTTAAGCAGTAGTGCCCTCTCCACCACTGGCAGCATGCTTCTGCCCCATGCTCTTCACCCTTACCAGAGCATGGGGGTCATGGGGGAGCCCATCTTGCTCCTGTAGCAATGGGGTCTGGCAGATGGCAGCAACAACACAGCACGGAGGAAGCTGGTGAAGGGTCTAGAGAGCAAATCATTTGAGGAACAGCTGAGGGAACTGTGGTTGTTTAGCCTGGAGAAAAGAGGGCTCAGGGATACCTTATCGCTCTCTACAACTACCTGAAAGAAGGCTGTAGTGAGGTGGGTGTTGATCTCTTCTCCCAGGCAATAAGTGATAGGACAAGAGGAAATGGCCTCAAGTTGTACCAGGAGTTATTCAGAAGACGTATAGGTGTGGTGCCTAGGGACATGACTTAGTGGTAGTCTTGGCAGTGTTAGGTTTATAGCTGGAGTTTATGATCTGAAAGATTCCTTCCAACCTAAATGACTCCAATGATTCTGTAAGTGGCAGGGGGACTGTCCATTGGGCTGTGGCTGGTTCCTGGTTGTACATGTTTTTTTCCCATTGGTACGTGGAGAAATTTGAAAGCCAGTATAGCCAAAATGGACTGTGGAGAGTGCTGCTTTTGCAAGATGTTTTCAACCTGCTCCAAGGCATCGATATGTTATCATTTTTCTTTTACCCTCTGTCAACGGACAGAATGGGAGACAAATGCACTTTGGACAAAGGTGTCAGGGAGGCCCCCCTGTTGAGTCACAGGGTTCAGAAAGGACCGCCTTGCTTCTTAAACTCCTTCTCAGGGAGGAGATTAGATGTGGCTGGATCTAATCTTAGACTTGGGCAATGGTTTATACCTAAAGGATTGTAGGTGTAATCAATCCTTTATACCACTTTGTCCTGCAGGATTAAGGTTGTCAATCTATATATATGTGAGTGTGTTTATGAAATAATGTGTTTTTTTAAATTGATAATGTTGTTAGGCTAAATGACTTTTAATCAGAAAATGCAATATAAATGCTTATAACTACAATTCACTTTAACTTACTGTAGTTATTTACTGTAGTTATCAATCCCTATTTATTAAATCAATAGTTTAAAAGCTATCTTAATAATTATTAAGTAGATTGATGTTACTTATACCAATGACTGTGAGCAACACTCTTTTACTCAGCTTTGAGGAGTAACCTTGAGGGGCTTCCCCACTCAAAGGAGGAGTTTCTACACACTTGTAGGAGGGGTGCATTGGAATCTCTGCTGTTGAAAGGTGGGACTAAGCTTTTGTAGTACAAAGTGATTGACTGTCAGTCGTTTATTACCAGGATGGATTTTCTAACTCAATGAAACATAATTTATCTTTAGATGAGGTATTGTTACCATTCATTTGTTTCTCTGTCAGAAAACATCTGGTTTAACATCCTTGTTGGTTCCTGACAGGGAAAATCTGGTTTCGTATCAGTGTGATGTTTAATTTTATGAGGTTGTTGAGTCAGGGTGGTCTCAGCATTCTTCAACACCAAAACCAGCACGATCCCCCTCCATTGCTGGTTGTTTTGGAGCTGTTTCACCCCACTTTAGGCAGAGCATCCTGCTACACCCCATCAGTATGGTATTTTTAAACAAATTCTCTCACTTTTTAGGAATGTTTAATGCCTCCAGAGCTGCAGGAGAGTACCAGAAGAGAATTTTAAGTTTGAACAAAATGACCTATAGTGTCCTTCTTGTGGCAAAACTTTTTAAAGTCAATTGATATTTTGCTGTTTGCAATGATCGTATGTCAATGTGTGATGTCATTCTGCAGATATGCAGAAGGATCACATAACCCTAGATTCTCAGTTTCCTCTGATGCCTTTTTAATACAATTTAATTCAGTAAAGTTTCTCTTCCATTGAATGAACTAGTTAGGAATATTAGAGCAGTCTTTGCTACAGGGTGCTAATATTAATTACATCTAGTTATCATTAATATCATAGAATGGTTTTGGTTAGAGGGACCTTAAAGATCATCTAGTCCAACCCTCTTGTCATGGCCAGGGACACTTGCCACTAGATCAGGCTGCTCAAAGCCCTATCCAGCCTGACCTTGGGCACTCCCAGGGATGGGGCAGACACAGCTTCTCTGGGCAACCTGTTTCAGTTCTTCACCACTCTCACAGTAAAGAATTTCTTTCTCATATCTGATCTAAATCTGCCCTCTTTGAGTTTTTAAAGCCATTACCTCTTGTCCTGTCACTACATGCCTTTGTAAAAATTCCTTCTTGAGCTTTCTTATAGGTCCCCTTTAGGTATCAGAAGACTGTTATGAAGTCTCCTTGGGACCTTTTCCCTCTTCTCCAGGCTGAACAACCCCAGCTCTCAGCCTGCCCTCATAGAAGAGAACCTCCAGCCCTCTGATCATCTTCATGGTCCTCTTCTGCACTGGCTCAGGAAGGTCTATGTCCTTCTTATACTGGGGGCCCCAGAGCTGAACAAAATGAGGTGTCCTGAAAGTGGTAGGGGAGAATCATCTCCCTCAACCTGCTAGCCACGTTCCTTTTGATACAGCTCAGCACAGAGTTGGCTCTCTGGGCTGCAGATGTGCACTGCTGGATCATGTTGAGCTTCTCATCAGTCAACACCCCAAAGTCTTTTTCCTCAGGGCTGCTCCCAATTCATTCTCCACCCAGCCTGTAGTTTTGCTTGGGCTTGCCCTGACCCAGGTACAGCACCTTACACATTATTATTAATTAGATAGCAATTTTATATTTTAATTAGCAGAAATAATTAATGCATAATTTATATATAATTAATGAATTAACACTAATGCACTAATTGCTATAAATACAGCCAAGTCAAACCATTTTTCAGGTAAATATGTATGATTATGTCAATTTATAAGTAAGTCATTATAATATTATATGACTGTTAGCAGGAAAATTAAATACCTGAACAATCAGAACGTTCCTTAATTCTGTCTTTTTATATATATTTGTATTCCAATGTCAATAAAATGGATATTTTAAAGAGATTTATATGTAGCAGGATTTATAAGATTAGATATTATGGATTTCAAACTCTGTGATAACTACGTAAATGGGCCATGTAATTGCCCTTTTAAGAAATTCACCTTCTTTAAATTTAGCTAAATGCACTGAGCATTTCAGATGATTATATTATTAGATATACTGTAAATGCTTCATTTAAGAGCTGTTGCTGGTGAAGGAACTTGAAACTTACATTATCTTGATCTGGTTTTTATTCAATATACTGTAGCTAACAAATCCATGGCTTTTTTAATCCTTGGCTTTTATTGTGCTGTCATTTTCTAAACATGTCCATGTAAGGGAAAGATTATAGGTACTCATGCTATTCTACAGATACAGTTTCAAAAATATCTTGTGAACAATAGCACATCTACTTTTTTCCTGGCTTGGAGATGCTTAATGGTAGATCAAAAGCTAAGGAATGTCAGAATCATACATAATTTCAAAAGTTAGTGGTTTCTGGGTATGGGCAAATAGAAGTGTTTTTTGTGCTTTAAAGTGGCTTGCCAGGATAGCTGATCTGCTTAGATCAGGTATAATATCATGAACTTTTATAATACCACCTTGAATGAAACTTTTTGAAGGATGAGATCAGATAAATTCAGATTAAAAAGGAAGATGCAGATGCCTAACATTGAGGAAAAAAGAAGTCTTTGAAGTAATTCATTTTGGGATTGGACTGAAAGGGAAGCAAAAATGGTTCTGCAAGAGATGCTCTGTCCCTGCTTACTTAGGCATTTACATGCATGAATCAGCAAGACCAGGCTGTAAATTCTGCACAAGGGTCAGACCAGGTTACGATAGGTGATCCACAAGAATCTCATTATGGTTTTAAATATCTCTGGAAACATGGAAAATGTCATTCTTTCAGTTCAGGATGAATATTTCTGATTATTACAGGGAAACTTTAAGAATAGTATAGCTAGAGGACCTTCTCTGGGGACTTAAAACAGTTGATGGTAAGTGAAAGAAACTGGTCCTCACTCTTCTATTCTCCTTTTCACCCTCTCTTCTCTCAACTTCCCTTTTCCCCTTCAGACTGAAAAATCAGGACCTACTGGGGCAAGCTAGGTATTTTTCCAGACCGGCTGATTCCTCCTGGCTACCTCTTCCCTGGCATGGCCAAGTGTCTTTCTGGGTCTTTACCTTGTATTATTTTCGGATTCTTCTGTCAGTAGAAGGGAGGAAAGGTACCTTTCCAGTGATGTCCTGATGTCCTTCTGCGTCATGCTAGTGAGAAGAATGCTTTGTATCATGCAGAATTAGGTTTTCATTGTTTATGGGAAACAAAAATGTACCCACAATTCACATTAGAGGCTTCTAAACAGAAGATAAAGTTGGGCTTTAAAGTTTCTAAGAGTGTATCTGTATATTCTCAAAGTAATGAATCAAAGATATTTTATGGTTTGATTATTTTTTCTTCATTAAGTTCTCATTGGTTTATTTAGACTTGCATGTTGCCAAGTGGATACAAACAATATACTTAAAAGAAACCAAAATCATTTCTACATTGGTTTAATTTCATGACTGAATGATCCTGAAAGAAGTCCCAAACCTGATTTTGGCTAAAGTTCACTGGTAGTGCTTCCCCATGCCAAGTTATCAGGTTTGTAATTAAATTTGAACCCCAGTTAAATTGTATTTTCTTTATATGCCTATTACTATTTTAATAAAAAATATTTTCCTCTGCAGAATAAAGTGAACACGACATACACATTTACAGTGAGACTTGTCAGCAAACACAGGAGATTATGCATATTGGTCTGAGCATAAACTTTCTATAGCATTCAGTTTACTGCTAGTGCAATAAAACTGTCATCAGATTGAATGGAATTTTATCCTGCATCTGTATAATACAATGAAATTAAATTGAAAGTATATGAATTTTCCACTATTCTTTTACTTGTGAGTTATGAAAATTAGAAAGTTGCACACAGCATCATGCTATGGCTTGCATATTCCAACAGGTAAGTAGTGATTTAATCAGGGTAGTTTGGGGCATGTAATTAACTTCTGGTTATGAGATTGTTTTACAGTGTGAAAATTAGTATGTTTTACTGTTGTAAGGACCTGAAATCTTTTAAAGAAAATTTGTGCGAAAAAAATCTAGGGGGAAAGCCCAAATACTGGTCCCTGAGTTTTGGTTTGGGTAAAAGCCGCTAGACAAAAACCAGAAATGGGTCCAAACTTCAGGAAATCAAAAGCCACTAGAACTCACGTCTCACTTTGGAGATGAGAACACCCATCTTCAGGTTACTGTCTCTTTTCTTTCCCTAAATGACTTGATATGACACAGGAATGGCAGAAGTGGCTTCCTTGGGCAACACTGGAGATGTTCAGACAAAAAATGACCCTGGGGGGAATCATACGATTTTTCACTGTTCTTTCACATAGTGTTCAACGTTAGATATCTCTATTCTTTCATTCTAAAGTACCTTCTTACTTGGTTTTACTTGATATCTCTTGATATTGATATTCCAATCATTGATATTTCTTGATATTCCAAGCAATTAAATGTATTCCAATGTATCTGCATGCAATTTATACAATGTGCTCTCTATCTAGCATGTGGAATACAGCATTTTAGAAGTCTATGCTGAACCAAAAATAAATAATATCTTAATATATATTGCATTTAATTTTGGTAAGAAGTACAAAAGTTTATTATTCAATATTTATATTCCACTGATGCTCAGACTTATTGTGGTTGTACTCTACAGATACGGTCCTTGCTCCTGTAAAACCTGAAGATGTCTTTCACTTTTCATATATGACAAGTCTGAAAATATATGTATGTACTAGTGGATAGTTGACCTGAACAGACTTTACATCAGCTGAGCCTCCTGTTTTTCATTTCTTATGGTCTATTCTGTTATGCGTAGGTTCATTAGATGTGCTATGTAACTGACATCTTCCATAATTAGTGCTCACATATAATGAGATGCAATGCTGACAAGGACTCTGTTGTTTTCTATAGTTTCACAGAAAGGCCCTTTCCTTCTTCTTTGGCACTGATCCATTAAAACCACTTCACCATGTTTCAGCTGGTGACTGGGATTGGAAATAATTTACAGCCATTAAGACATTGCTCATGTATCATTAGCTCCACCTCTTGGATTAATTTGGTTTTTACAGATCCAGTAGTTCATAGGGGAATCCTTTCTGGAAATATAAAATGTCCTGAGGCAGTGCCCTTGTAAAACCATCTAACTCAACTGCTCTATCCTGCAAGTTTAATGTTCAGTGCTTGATTACCAGTAAAGTGTAATTACAAATTATTTTACTAATAATTTAAGTTACATTGTCCTCTAGTGTCTCACATTGGTAACTGCCTTGCTGCCAGACTCCTTTTGCCTTGTGTTTAATTAGGTTGAAGACTAGTTCACTTCCACAAAATGCCTAGGGATCTTATACGAAGGAAAACAGAGTAGTCCTCCAGCATGTCCTGTGGCTACTCTCGTAAGCCTCAATAACATCAGGCTTTTGCCCTGTAACATGGAAGCACCACTTTTCATAGGAAGCAGTGATAGCAGTAGGACACTTAGTAGCTGGACATTTGCCAGCATCATGCAGATGCTCACAAATAGGAGGAAGGTTCAGAGAGTATGGAGAATAATGCCAGGGTGTTTGCAGTGACAAGATGCAGGTTTTACATTACTTTGAAAAGGTGATGCCATATTCTGTAATGTGCTGAGTTTGTTTTGCCCCTGTGGCAGAGCAGTGGGATTGCTTCTGGCAGAGGCCTCAGCCCAAAGCAGAGCAGGCAGTGCTGCGGTAGGCATGACAGACAGGATGTATCTGGCTTTTGCTTCCCTTTTTGTTCTGTTTCTTTCTTGACCAAATGCCATGAGTAATGACAAATAAAGTTTGCTCTGCAGAAAGTTTCTCTGTGTGTAAGGTCAGCACTATAAGTGTTTCTGTTTATACATGCAAGACTATGTATAGAAGCAGCAGTTACAAGTGGTGCAGGAATGCTCTTTCTCTCTTCATAAAGAAATGGTGATAGCTCATGTTTTCTGTTGCTGCTTTCAATAATAAGAACAACAAAAGAGTACTCTGACCTTACAGAGTTATTTGTCAAAACTTTTTCAAAGTAGCATGGTTTGTACTCCATCAGGAAAATTATATATCAGGAATCTATAAAAACTATTTGCACAGGTCCTCCATCTCTGGCTGTCTTTCTTATTTCTCCCTTTCGGGGAGGCCTTCCTCTTGATAAGCAGTGTTGATGTCAGATCCAGTTCCAACCATAAGCTGACCCTCAGCTGCATGTTTTGCATGCCATGCCAAGAGCTAAGTGTGCAGAACTCCTCCACACAGCCTCATTCTCCCTGGGCTTCTGTCAGCGTTGGGTGGATGTCAGATGATTGCTATGCATTCCTTGGGTGATCATCCTCCAAACACAGATTTGTAGAGCAGCTTAATTATACTTGACATAGAAGAGTCATGCGTTTGATGTTGTCCAGATACTGACACAGACTTGCACGTGTACCCACACTTAGAAGTTGTAAATAACCACCACAGCTGGGAACATGCTGACAAAAAACAAAGCATATAAAGGCAGCCTGAGGTATAAAATGCCTTTACTTTGTGCAGTCATCTGCAGTGCCATTCTTACAATACACTCAGAGGTTTATTAGGCAGTGATGGGTGCAGGAATATTTGCACAGTTACTTTTATCTAGTGCTTTTGACTCTTCTGCCACCAGGGATCTTTCCAGTTGCCTTCACTTAAGAAATGAAGTTGTTTCTTTGTTTCTTCTTAATTAGGTGCCAGGAGGAGAGTGATGATTTTTATTTTTCTTCAAAAAATCTTCTTTTTAAAAAGTGTTTTTGTAACTCTTGCATTAACATATTTTTTTTCATGCTTTGCAATGTTATTTTACAAGGGTTTATTTAACCTAGGTGGTAAGAAAAGTTCTGTTTATCCGCAAATCAAAGCATTGGGGTTTATCCATTACGTACCGGAGGGTGAGTTGTACAGATTGATCTGGTTTGAGCTCCCTGATTACAGTTTCTGCTGTAATGATTTCTTAAACACTGGACTTTTATCAGGTAGCTATCAGGTCAGTGGTTGCCCTTCCTCCAGACTGGAATCTTTTACAGAACCTCATTACTGTTTCCCAGGCATGCTCTTTCTGACACCCCAGCAGCGAAGAGGGTCTGCCCCATCATTAAGATTGCAGTAATGCTTCCTTCCACCAGCTGCTGTGGCAATGCTCAGGTTCCTCCTGCAGGCAAGAAGAGAATGACCAATCATGCATATTTCTACTAAACAGGCAAATGCAGATTCTCTTTAAAGTAAAGAGGGAACCATCTTGGTCACAGTTCTCATCCAGCTGTGTGTTAACTCCATTTCCTGTAGTGCGTTTTACATCAGGGTTATGCCAGCAGAGTCTTAGCACTATAACTTGACCCTCAGTGTCAAACTCAGAACTGGAATCTAGTGGAAGTAGTTTTTGGTGAAACCAATCTCTCATGACCTCTCTCAGAAGGCTGTCTAGGAACTGTGTGTGCTAATGGGAAAAATAAAGCGGGACCTTGTGCATTCTCAGACCTGAGGGTGTAATCCTGCTCAGCACAGCAATGAATTTGTCAGGTATTTGATGAGAGCTTTACAGCCAGCCTTGCAGGTCCCCCTCACATACCTTTGTGCTCCTCTAATGCCTGGAGATACAAACAAATGAGTGCACATTGCTCAGTAACAGATGTTGTTACAGAACAGATGCTGTTACTCACTGTTTTTCTGTATGAATGTGGAAAGCACCCTTAGGTGGAAAACAGAGGAAAACAGGTGGTAATATTATTTAGATCCAGCTATATCGTAGAGCAGTAAAACTAATGAGATGATAAAGGGTTGCCTTAAAGGTTTTACATTTCAGTAAGCATCTAATATTGAAATTGATTTAAGCAAGCTTCTTATCAGATTTTCTCATTTTTCCATTGCCAGCACACACCTGAAATTACTGCTTGACCCCAGATTAGAAGGTGATGCTGTATTGACTTGCACTGTTAAATCGTTTCTATTTGAGAATTAATTCTTTGTTTGGCCTTTTCTAAAGGCAGTGTTCATCATTAAAGTGACTGTGCATGGATGGTAATGTACTTGCATTTTCTCTCACTAGAATAATGAAATGGTAGAACTACAGAGGATACGAATGAAAGATGAAATTCGAGAGTACAAGTTTCGAGAGGCAAGACTCCTACAGGACTACACTGAGCTTGAAGAAGAAAACATCACTTTACAGAAACTGGTGTCCACACTGAAACAGAATCAAGTAAGCATCAAAAAAATCAAGGCTGTATGCTGTAAAATGACACCATTTTCTCAGTTTCTATAATGTGATTCCATAGAGCACTTTGATAGAAGTTTCTTTGTATTTTTTCAGTTGGGTTTTTGCTGAACGCTTATTTTGAAACAGTGTTGTTGGCCATTTTTTTTCATGTATGGGGAGTCCCTTACCTGAGTTTCAGGAAAATCCTGGTGGAATATTTTGTTGCAAAACCTTGTAGCAACAGAGGAATTATTAAAATAGATAGAATTGCATCTTTTTGCTTCCTGCTTTTCCTGTCCTTCCTTTCTGCACACTGAACTCGGTGCCCAGTGGCAGAGTTCAACTCTCCATTTCCTCTTGATTTCCTGCACATTCTTTCCTCTTCTGACATGGAGAAGAGAGAAAATAATTTTGTCCTTGTTCTCCTTTTTTTTTTTTTTTTTTTAATCCTTGCTTCTCAGGTTTTCCTGTACCAGTGCTGCTGTCTCTCTTCTCAGCCATGCTAATCCACAAGCTTCAAACATAGGTGAAGGGATGTCAGATATTGCTAGTTTGTCTTTTGTTTTCCTCATTACAACAATTTGCAGCTAATGGCAAACCAACAAGCTGTAATTCTCACTGCAGTGCGGAGCGCATCCAGCAGAAGCCCCATAAAACCCAGCCCCAACTATAAGCAGTCATGGGATCTGTTCTCTCCCCCACACAAAAGCCCAGTTTCCTTTCTGCTGGACATATATGTATATATATACCACCAAGGAAGCAATCAAGAACACAGTTATCCTTTAAAATGAACAAAAAGATTTGTTCTCATGTCAGAAAAGTTAACTTACCATGATCAATATTTAAGTATCCAACCTGGATGATGTAACACTTTCTGCCTTTTAGACACTGCCCAGACTAGCATAACATTGCATTTCATAGCACTATTTCCTTAACTGCAAGCAGAGGGTGACAGCACTGCATTGTAGCCCCTAGTTTATGTCCTAACCTACTGCCTTGGTTCAGGGCTTTTATCAAATAACCAAGACTGTCACAGTTTCTCATGGCAGCCTGGTAACAAACCTGCCTTAGTTCTGCAGGAATATGCAGTACTGTTTCAGCCTTCTTTTACTGCTATTTCACCACTCCAGCACAAATGCAATTGAAATATTTGAAACAACAGAGCAGTGCCCCAGAGAATAAGTAGGAAATAGAATTCAGTATGTTTCCTTATTTATGAAGGTACCTAGACTTTCACACTCCTGAAACTGAATTTATAGCAGATCATCTTTGTGTCAGAGTTATTTACCACGCCAGAAAATAACCTCCTTTGAGGCATGGATTTTCTCCTTACCAACCTCATAGGAAGCATTTTCACACTATGAGGAAATTAAAGACCCTTTTACAGACTATCCTAGTTTCCCCCAGAAGAAAATCTGTTTGCAAGTGTTTACATTTCATCATAATATTTTGTTCTTAATGAAACCAAATGCCACCGGTCCATGGAGAGAAAAAGCACTGCTGTATTTTGAATGGCTTTAAAAATCAGTCATTTTGCATCACATATTCATGCACCTGTGATTAATAAAAAAACTTTGATCTAAAAGATAAAATTTCAAGATCATTTTATACCTTAGTACTTTAATTTACAAACCCATATGTTACAAATCTTGGTGTTAAACTGTCATTATCTGGGTTAGGGTTTTTTTTTGTAGCTTTTGTAGCAAGAATCTGAGATACTAACCATAGAGATAATGTAGATCTTGGGTTTTCATATGGATTTCAGATTGAAAAAGGGTTGAGTTTTGGGGGGTTTGTTTGTTTTCTTTTTTCTTTTTCTCTTGTCCTTAAGTTATAAACGTAGCTACTTGATTGGCTTTTATAACTTTTCAGATGGACCTGTCCCTGCAGTCAGAAAAGAGATCAAGCTTCTAAATGTAGATTTTAAAATCTCATGGATTTACTTTTCTACTCAAGAGCTCCCAGTACCTTTCCAAAGGTTTATTAGTACAAGGCTTTTGACAGATTGATAAATATTCTACTCCAATAGAAATGGTGGATATTTCTGTTTTCAGCAGAAACTTATCATAGTTTGTTTGAAAATCTCTATATGCCAAAAATATTCTAGACAGTGCTTTAAAATTGCAGATAGCAATACATAATAATGCATTTGAATTATAAAAGACTGAACTGCAAGAAGATGTTGTGTTTTTTTACAGAAGCATGAAAATTCAAAATTTGTCTCTTTCACCAAGCTGTTAAATTATTTTCCCTGATACTGTGATTTTTTAATTTTTTTTTTTTTAAAGTAGAAATAAAAAACTAGACAAGTAACATGATTAAATTAAAAAATCAAGGCGTGATTATTTTTACCAGGAGATTTGGTCAATCATGAACATGGACCTTCACAAACAAAGCTCTTCCTTTTTACTGATGTGAGATTTCGCAACAGTGAAAAGGAAGATGAGGAGGGCCAGCAAGGAAAGGCATTCTGCAGTGGGGATCTGCTGCATCATCTAGATACTGCTGACCAACTGGTTTCAGGCTAGACTGGATTTTCCTAGCCTTTGCTTCTTGTTACATGCAATAGAGAGATCTGCATAAATGCAGGAGCTGCCTTTGAAGAGAGAAGTTGTTCTCCTTGGCTCACAATGCCCCTAAATACCTTGATAAAATACTGCACCTGTGTGTGGGGCGGAGAGCCTGCCCTCTGAGGAGAAAGAGAGGGGAATCCCTCCAAGCCTGGTGAGACTGCACCAAGTTACTGGGGCACACTTCAGGCAGTGCTGTTGGTGTGTCATGGGTTCAACAGGTTGCCAAGCACTCCAGAATGGCATTGCTACATGCAGTTCAAGCATTGTGTGGCTGAATGAATTAGTTATTACATTTTTCTGGTAGTTTAAAAATCTCTAACAATTCAGGGCATCTTAAAATTAAAGTGATTGTATGAATTGTTTGCTGTTCAATTTTAAAATTAAATGCTTCTCAAATAATAGAATTTCTTGTCTCACACAGAGAAGAGAGCTTGGGCTCTTCTAACATTTCTGTTCATTCCATCCACATTTTTGAAAACTACTTGGCCACCAAGGTACTTGAGAGTATCTGTGCCTAAGTAACTTTACAACTGGTAAGAATTAAGATATAAAGTCATCTTCAGAATGCTTGCAATTAATTAATCAGACTATACTATCCTGAGATCTATACAGACCATGATTTACCAACATTGCTTATGGAAATTAATAATAAACCTATGGTTACTAGGACATCTGTAATGAAACAGCCTTCTTTTCATTAAATATATTGTTTATTCTCCTACGTTACTCAGTAAAAGGTGTTACATTTTTCGATTCTCACATGCTGAAAAAGTGAGCAATGGAGTACTTAACACAGTGGGCTTCACTTTCCTTTTCTGTGCAGCTAGTTCTTTGCAGCTGTAGGCAATGTCTGGTATTTCAAACTGTAGCTTCTCTAACACCTTTTTCAGTCAGGCTGATAAATGGCAGGTTTTCATGACTCAAGTTTTAGTATTATGAATGTTCTTTGTCTTGTCTAATTCAGGTTGAATATGAAGGCTTAAAGCATGAGATTAAACGTTTTGAGGAGGAGACAGTGTTGCTTAACAGTCAGCTAGAAGATGCCATCAGACTGAAGGAGATTGCTGAGCATCAGCTGGAGGAAGCTCTAGAAACTTTAAAAAATGAAAGAGAGCAAAAGAACAATCTGAGAAAGGAGCTATCCCAGTATATCAACCTCAATGATAGTATGTATAATAACCATATTAATATATCAGTAGATGGATTGAAGTTTGCAGAGGATGGGGGCGAGCCCAACAATGATGACAAAATGAATGGACATATCCATGGGCCTCTCGTGAAACTCAATGGTGACTACCGAACCCCCACGGGTAGGAAAGGAGAATCTCTGCACCCCGTCTCTGACCTCTTCAGTGAGCTCAACATATCAGAAATACAGAAGCTGAAGCAGCAACTCATGCAGGTAAGAGCTGAATTCGATGTCCTGAAGTGTTTAGACACACATCCTATGAACCCTAGTACCAGCATTTGCAATAGTTTCCCCCAGTGATGTTCTTGACCACATATGTCCTGTTCTCAGACCTCTGCTTCAGTGTTTCTTCATATCCAGATTTTGCCAGTAATATTCCCCAGGAAACAGAGTGTCTGTGTGCAGAAAGTCAGGGTGAATTGTGCACATGTTTAGTGCAAAGAGGAGAAAGGAACCTAGCTGCTGTGGTTGCAGACGGTTAGCTTCTTTGTTTCCTGCTTTAATAATGAAATACTCCTGAAATTGCAAGTAAAGAAAGTACTCTTCAGTATGACCAAAGCTATCTGGAAAAAACCCACCAAAACACAGAGAGACTTGATTATGCTCCCTTGCAAGTCAGAAGGAGTTTCTGCCATTAAATTCAGTTTGAACAGGCTTTGGCATACCATCAAAAGAGAACAAAAGGAGAGGAGTGCTCCTCTTAATAACCATGTACTCAGAGAGCGTGTGGCATGTGAGATACCACAGAGTGCCCTTGTCCATGCTGACAGTCCCGGTGGATGCACAGGCTGCAGGGGGTGCCTTGGGGTCCATTCAGTGAGCATTTTTCTCTGTTCATCCAAGCCCACCCCAGGCATAACCAGAATAGGAGCTTGGGATGCAAGCCAGACAAAATTGTAAGATGCCAGCCCCAATGCTGATGTCATCTTAGAAGGGGTACAGTGCCACACAGAGAAAGGGTCCGACTGCCTGAGCTGTTTAGTATCTTCTCTGCCACAAGATCTTGAAAGGTTTTGGCATCATCAAGTAAACATCCAGTGTGTTCTAGCGGCAGGCTTCCAAAAAGTATCTCTTCCAAAGGCAGTAAATGTAAATCCTTTACTGCTTCAAATATAAAAGGTAATTTGGAAGTAAAGTAGAGCAAATTCAATTTTCAGTGTTTTCTAGAGAACAATAAATCCCTATGTGGTCTGTCCTATTTTTGCTGAAGAGGTAATTGTTTATTTACTTCATTGATAACCTCACCATGGGAAGTTATGGTTGGAACAGTGACATTGCAAATACTGATGACATCTAGAGCTTTGCATGAATAACTTTGATGTAAGAAAGATATAATTTAAGTGGGAAAGCTTAAAATTTATAATTTTATTTATGTGAAAAATTCTGTCAACATTTTCCAGTATTAAAATGTGAATAGTATGTGTTTTATGTATATAGGGATAAATGAAAAAAATGCAGGAGTATATATGTATACATTTTTGTATATAACATATACATATTTATATATGCATATTCATATTTATTATATGCAGTTTTTTATTTCACTTGGAAATAGAATGTGAAAAATTAAAGAAAAAGCACAGCTTCAGAAGAAATGCTTTGACATGTTCACCTTTTAATACACAGTGTAAGCATTTTCAACCATAATTTGCAATGCAGTTTATGCAGTAGAAATTTGAAGTGAAAGCTACTTAGAAATGAAAAAAAGATTGCTTGGGTTATGTTTTATCTAGATTTTATGAAATTAAATATTGAGCTTGATGAATCAGGAACTTGTACTTGAAAGATTTTACAACTGCTTTCATCATTTCTGACTTAAAATATTGCTTATTTTGTACCTTTAAAACAAAGAGGCAGAGACTTCTGACAGTCACAAGCCACGAACTTAGGACCCGAGAAGGACTCTAGGAAATAAGCATAACCATTTTTGATCACAGCATTTTTTGGTGCTGGGCTTCAGCACCCTCACACCAATAGGCATCCCCATTGCTTGGTGGCTTAAAGGTTAAAAGGTTTATGGCTTAAAACGAAAGACTAGACCTACCTGGAAATTTGGTTTCTTTAGATACTGAAAAGGCTTACTGCACAGTGTTGGTGCATACTTTTTATAAAGCAATCAACTTCTTTATTGAGTTGTATCAGCTCACCTTGGTCACACAAATGAAATGTGAAAAATTCCTTCAAAAATTTTCCTCATAATAGGTGGGAGATTTAATCAGGTCCAAGATGACAAAAGGTAATTCTTCAGCAAAATTGATTTTTTTTCTCCTCTACACTGTCTTTGCCATGCAGTGTTCATTCAGGCATATCCAAGTATTTGCTACGTGTTCCTCTTGGTTTCTCTGAAGAGGCTGTACTGTGACAGAGTTGCTGTAGGAACAGACCCTTTCTTGGGACAAGGACAGCAGGCTCCTTGTTTTTGAGAGAGAAGAAAACATTAGATTTACCATTTTGCAGCTATAAGGTGAATTTTTTCACTCCTCAATCTTAAAATGAAGCCTTCACTAGGACAGTTAGTAGGACCGATACAATTCCTTCTGCAGCTTTGGGATGCTGCTGATCCGTGATCTGTGTTGGTCTCTATGAAAGATTTAATTATAGCTATTCCCTTTCCATCTTTTAGATCCACTAGCTAAAAAATGTCTTCTGAAAATTCTTGTATTCCAGGATTTTCTCAGAAAAGCTCAAGGCTTTTTGCTCTTCCTTCATGGTTGTTGTCCAGTGGAAAGAATTCTCTATCTTATGTTCAAAGCCTAGGACTCCTCTCTTCCTTCCATGGTGTTTCTTTACTGATTTCTGAGACCAACATTATATTTGGATATTAAATGCTCTTAAAAAGAAGGAAAAAAATAAATCATGCAGCCCAGTTTCTGACACTTCTCCTGCTGTTGGTGCTCTCTGACAAATATGATACATCTGAGATTCAGGGTTCTTGAGCTGAGTTTTCCTATTAATTTATTCTAATGTCCACTAGGAATTGTTTCTTTATATTCTGATGGTATTAAAAAAAAAATCAATTTAAAAATTTAAAGTTGCAAACTGTAGAGCAAATTGGGAATGAAACATCTTCACACTGAAATATTTGAAGGGAAGAATGCATCCCAAAATAGGTACAGCTGCTTTTGAATTGCTTTTAATTTGAAGATGATAAAGATCCTTGCTGCAGCTATTAAATGTCAAAAATAACCTACCAACTGGACTGAAAGGTAACTGCAATTCCCAGAAGTTTTCTGCAGGAGGAAATGAGTGTAGTATTGTTTAGAATGACAAATACAATTAGCATACTTGGAACCAGCAGATCCATTAGTATGCAGAAGGTGTGCTTAGGACTACATTGGAGCTTTGGTTTTGGTCTTTCTCCCTTTGGAAGTAGGAATATATGTTTATGACTTTAAGCAGAAGCAGATTAGCTTAATCCATAATTACTGGACCTGAATAAGTAAAATTTAGTAGATCTGTGTATTTTATTTTATTTACCGTTAAGGTGATCTAGGAGTTTTCAAAGTTACATGTTTTCTCTGGAAAGAATCCTCTCTATTTGAAAGAAGTATTTTTTTCCAGAACATATTTATGTTCAGTAGAGAAATTGTCATAAAGATCCCAATTAACTCTGTTATAGCTTTTCTTCATGATAGAGAATGATAGCTGTGATCAGTAATCCAGTAGGATCAATTCTGTCTGATTCATTTAAGTGGACACTGAAACACTTGAGTTTCCTCAAAGGAAAGGCTTTCCAGCTGTAAGCTCTGCATTTGCTCTTACACCAGTGCAGTCTACTGCAGTTAAGGTGAGACAGTCCTTTAAATTAATCAAAACTCAGATTGGTTTTTTTTTAGGCACAGGTGTAGCTCACCAGCCTGAGGGAATAAACACCTTCATTAGCTGATGAGGTTAATGTAATTAACACATAAGTCTGCTATACCAGGTGGTAACAACTACAGTTCAGGTGGAAGTTTCTGGGGAGAGCAGTCCTGGTGCAGGGTGCTCAATGGAAAAAGAAGAGGTAAGCTACTGAAGAGGCAAGCTACTGAAGAGGCTCTGCATGACAGGTCTGACTAAGAGGTCCGTGGAAAGCAGTCACCTCTTAAGAAAATGCTC
>JAOEHX010036998.1:25613-58430 GCA_025448015.1 Bolborhynchus lineola
AAGCTACTGAAGAGGCTCTGCATGACAGGTCTGACTAAGAGGTCCGTGGAAAGCAGTCACCTCTTAAGAAAATGCTCTTGTCAAAGGGCACTATCACCCCATTTTGGATTTTCTGAGTGAGATATGGGCTGACATGGGACATGAGCAGCAATGAGGGTAGTAGGCAGACTGAAGAGCAACAGGGGAATGTCAGATGGAGAAAGGTACCAATAAACTTGTGGTACTTGGCTGTCCTCTTTGGCTCAGATTGTGTAGTGCCTAAAATGGAGCACCCTGTGTCTGAGGAGACAGACTCTTCCTGGATCATATTTTTCAATTTTTAAGCCATTGTTACTCTGTGTGCAAGAAAACTAGGCTGATTTTTCTGATGTTTTTAACATGGCTTTTATTTTTATTCTTACAGTTTCTGCCTACAATTGGTTGCAGGTTCTAATGGAGGCAGTGTTTTGAAAGCCTGTCTGTAAAGCCAGAGAATTGTCATATGCTTTAGTGCCTTAATACTTATGAGGAGCAGCCACTGCTCAAAAGCGCAGTTACAAGAAAACAGGAGTCTGAAGCACTGCTTGGAACATTTTGTGAGATGGAAGTAGTACTCTCTCCATCTCTCAAAGATTTTTCCTTCAGTAGATTCATTGTGGCTGATTTGACTGTTTTCCAAATATTATGTGAGGGGATACTGATATGGAAGGAAAGTTTGTTGTTTGTTTTTTGCGAACTGAAGGCTTTGCATTCTCAGAATTATTAATTCAGCCACATAAAGGAGATGTGTAGCATGTAATTTTTGCTGTGCATGAAAGTGCAGGGCTGAGATGCTGCAACTGACTGAGAGAAAGGACAGCAAACCTGGTAGGCTCAGGATCCTATTGCAAAAATAAGAATCTCATCTCCATGTGCCTTTCTCTGCATCCCAATTCACAACTGAGAACTGGACAAAAGCACACAAGAAAAGTTGGAGCATTACACTTACACTTTGAAAAGGAAGACTTTCAGGGGTGTTGATCAGATCAAACTTTGTCTTGTTCACTTGCTTAAAAATGGTGCATACTTATATTTCTAGAGGAGTCCTCCATGACTACTTCTGCTGTTGAACATCTGCCTTTCCCTGTGGATATTCAGAAAGGAATTTACTAGGTCAGAACCAGTGATTTGTTAGTTGTAACAGAAATCCTGCTTCTTCTGCCAAGTCCTCAGAGGATGGATTTTGCTTACAGCAAACTGATAGACATGGGGAGCCCTGAGATTTGTATGTGCTTAGTCTCCTGGTCTGTGTTACATTCTCACACATTTAATCTAACCTATGGAAATCTACACAGCCACTTGTTTACTGTATTTGCATTCAGTAATCAAGCCTTAATGCAAGTTTGCAGCAGTCCACAGATATAATAAATATTGTGAATGATTGGTAGAGCTGTTCATGGGAAATATAAATTCAAATTCCATTTAGAAATATGTATATACCAGTTGTTGACAGTGATGGAGTTCGTATGTTCAGGGAACTTATATCCTAATAAATTCTGTATCATCTCTGTAGCTGAAATTGTAGCAGAGGCTGGGACTTCACAACTCTGACAGTTATATACATCTCTCTCTGACTCAGTTTTATGATTTAGGTGTATATGGCTGAAACCTTTTGGAGGTCCTCAAGTTGCATACGCTGAAACCTTTTGGAGGTCCTCAAGTTGCATACGCAGCGTGGGGGAGTGATGAATATGACTGCAGAGTTTGGTGTTTTGCACAGGCAGGACTAGATTCTGGGTTCCTTACTTTGACTCTGTTGCAGGTGGAGAGAGAGAAGGCTATTCTCCTAGCCAACCTGCAGGAGTCTCAGACGCAGCTGGAGCACACCAAGGGAGCCCTGACGGAGCAACATGAGAGAGTGCACAGGCTCACGGAGCACGTCAATGCCATGAGGGGGCTGCAGAGCAACAAGGAATTGAAAGCTGACCTTGACTCTGAGAAGGGCCGAGAACCCAGCGAGGAAGCACATGATTATGAAGTGGACATCAATGGCTTGGAGATCCTAGAATGTAAATACAAAGTAGCTGTGACTGAGGTGATAGACCTCAAAGCAGAAATCAAAGCCTTAAAGGAGAAATATAATAAGCATGTGGAAAACTACACTGAAGAGAAGGCCAAGTATGAAAGCAGAATCCAGACGTATGATGAGCAGGTGACAAGCCTGGAGAAGTCAACTACGGAAAGCCAGGAAAAAATGGTCCACATGGAAAAAGAGTTGCAAAGGATGACAAGCATAGCAAATGAAAACCATAATACCCTCAACACCGCCCAGGATGAGCTGGTGACATTTAGTGAGGAGCTGGCTCAGCTCTACCATCATGTCTGCCTGTGCAACAATGAGACACCAAACAGGGTCATGCTGGACTATTACAGGCAAAGCAGAGTCACCCGCAGTGGGAGCCTGAAAGGACCAGATGACCCTCGAGGTCTTCTTTCCCCACGGCTTGCCAGAAGGGGGGTGTCATCACCTGTAGAAGCCAGGACCCCAACTGAGCAGGTGACAAAAGAGGCCACAGAGCCTGGCAAGGAACAGAGCCCGACAAAAACACCTACCATTTCTCCTGTCATCACAGCCCCTCCTTCCTCGCCCGTCTCCGATACCAGTGACATCCGCAAAGAGCCGATGAACATCTACAACCTTAATGCCATAATAAGGGACCAAATTAAGCACTTGCAGAAGGCTGTTGATCGGTCACTGCAGCTGTCGCGCCAGCGTGCTGCAGCTCGGGAGCTGGCGCCCATGATCGATAAAGACAAGGAGGCCTTAATGGAAGAGATACTGAAACTGAAATCACTCCTGAGTACGAAGCGGGAACAGATTGCAACCTTGAGAGCAGTGCTGAAAGCCAACAAGCAGGTAAGGTGCTAATGAATCAATCAGGAGAGTCTTGTTTGTACAGGTCACTTAGAAGCTTTCCCAGGAGTATTTCAGAGAAGAGATTTTACTCACAGGTTATTTAGCTTCTCATTCCGTCATGGTGAGGGCAGACCTTCCCTCCTCCTCTGTCTCATTTTTAAGCTTATAAGCTCTGCTTTTCTCTGCATGCACTATTTCCAAGAGCACAAGCAGAAGAGTCTTTCCTGTGGTGTGAGAGAAAAGCAAGGGGCAGGGGAGGTATCCACTACCACCCAGCCTGATTGACAGCCTTGTTGCTACTATTACTGCAAAGTTTTAGGCTTGTCAGCATTGGAAAACAAACTGGAGTGTGGATGGAGAGACTGTCATGGGTGTGCTGACCTATGAAATGTGCAGTGCAGGTACTGCTGGAGAAGTGGTGAGGGCAGGTGCAGGGGAGACCCCCTGGACCAGCACCAGTGGGATTTAGTGGAGCTGATGGTGTGAACAACCCATTGTATTCTCTTGGCTCTTGGTAGTATTCCACAGGCTGCAAAATGTGAATGTACCCCAGAAAATTTAAGGGGATTAAAAATAAATATCACAAGAGCTAAAGTGTGCTTCCGGAAGATGTAAGAGTGCAGCCAGTGGCTTTGGACTATATGGAAGCTGGACATTTGTTTGATAAGACATCAGGTCAAATGCTGTTTTCATTACTGGTGGTTGGAGGTCTTGTAAATTATTTTTCTCTTTAGATATAAACAATTTCTGCTGCCATTGCCATGTTTCTAATCTGTTAAGAAATTAAATCAGTTTGGGTTGGTTTTTTTTTTTCAAGACAAAGGAAAACATCACGACAAAGCTGACTGAAAAAATAGCAGCAATTTTTTATTTTGTGAAGGATTCATTATAAGGTCATTTTTAAGACAATAAAATATTTCAAATTATTATTTGGAAATTTTCACGTTAAAAACAATTATCATCAAGCCATTTTATGTTTTATCTTTCAACAGTGCAAATTAGCTGAGAATTGCTACATTTTACACCAAATGCCAAAAGAGAACCATGTAGTGGTGTGTTTTTTCAAGAGTACTGTCAATTTATTTTTTTTTTTTAATAGTATCTGCACCCAAACCTTTGTATCCATTGGTTTCCAGGTCTGCAAACACTTAAATTTAAGCATGCAAAGAGTTTTATTTATTTTGGTGGATTTCCTTCTGCCCAGAATTAAATCTGAATGCAAGAGGCTGCAGCAGCAGAGTTACTCCAGATTGCCTGGGATTTTTCTCATCTAAAGCCACTGCAGTGATAGCCACATGGGGGCATGAATCCTACTTAACATCTTGGGATGCTATTAGTTGATGACAGTGATGGGATTTTTGTGATAAAATTCCCAATAGTCAAGTAGTCTGAAGCTACAGTTTCAGGTTTAATTGATTGTTGGATCTCTAACTACATTCCTAGAGTTCTGGGGATTTTTAAATTGCAGCAATATTTCAATATATGTTGAGTCTTTTATAGCATTTTCCCCCTCCAATACAACACATGTTAAATATTAATTCAAGTAATTAAATACCATCTCCAGCTAAGCAGTAGCAGCTCTGAGCAGTTATATGTGGATTTTCCATGTAATTGAAATGTAATTAAGATGTAATTGAAGTATATGGGTTTGGATTCCAGATTAAAGTTTTTTTCCATTAGCATAGAGCTATCACTTATTTTCTGATTCTACCAGAGGATCTAACTCAGTTTTGCTCTCTTATTGCTGTCAGATATAAAGCATCATCCTAAAGTGTGCTCACTGAAATGGAAAAGATAGATTTGCTGAGTAAGGAGGTGCTATTAAGTAAAATCTTATTTATTGGATAAGCAGAATAGATACTGGTAGCTGTATAACTGGGTATAGAATCTTGCAATACTGCTTATGCAAACCTAGTATCAAGGTCCTCAAACTTGCAAGTTAAAAGTCATAAGAGTATAAGAGGGATGGAGACATTTAAAGTTATAGGGGTGAGGTGGGTGATATTTATAATGCCCTGGCAGTACTGCCAGCCTCAAATGATGGATGTATCCCAGCACCCAAAGAACATCTCATTTTCAAAAAAACAGGAGTCAAGATGCAGTCCTTTGAGTTCTTCCCCTCCAGAATAATGTTTTTCAGCTATAGGCTGAGGATGTTTTTCCTAATGGGTTTCGGTTTAGATGAGCCTATAGAGGACATCTGGTTCAGTTTTCCACATTTGTTCAAGAACCACAATAGCTAGAACTTTGATATTTTTTTTTTATTATTTTTCAAAAGCCCCAAATGATTTAACAATCTTTTCCAAGTCTTAATGAAGCTGACATTAGTACTAAGCTATGTATTTTTATCCCTTACATAGCATGGTAAAACACTGCTGGTGCTCAAGCTAGCAGGGGAGATCTGTGGGAGGCCTCTTGGAGAGGGAAGCCTGCAACTGGTAGGGGGCCTGGATGTCCTGGCCTGTTCTCAGCCTCTAGAGAGGCTGCATCACATCTCCTAGTGTTTTTTAGCAATACTACTTCAAAACACCTGTTACCACTACAGAGGTGCTTTAAGTGGTGCTTCTTTGGTTGGAGTATTATGGTGGAAGCAAGATGAGCACAACCAAATGCACTGTAAAAATGGCAAGACTTGGCCTTCCTAGAGCGTCTTGCCATTCAGATTTGGTGGGAAGACCCCAGCTCTGGTATTTTGTGCTATACCTAAGTAGTGAAATCATACCCTTAACCAGAGAAACTATGTGGTGCTCTCTGGTGACTGTCAGTAATATTTTCAAATAAGTATTTTAGTGTTAAGCTGGGCTGCAAATTGGCTATGCAAAACTCTAACACAAATAAGAGAGCAAGATATACTCTAAGATGCTGCCCAGGAAAATGAATTATTAAATCAGTTGCACAAGATAGCAAGGTACACAAATCTTGCTAGCTTGTTTGCTTACCTTGTTTTTATTTATGCATCCATTTATTCATAGCTGTAATTACTGTGTCAGCACAAGGTTCATAGAGCAAACCCAAGTAGCATTAGCATTAACAAGTAGCATAAATTGTAAAGTGTAATATCAAATTAATTATATTAGGACTAGATCAATCATGGTTGTGATTTTGATTTCTAAAAACATACAGAAAGCAAAGCTGCCTATGAGGGTAATTTAATATCCTGAAGTTCTGATTGAAAAATGATTGGCTGTTCTCACAGTGCATTAGTTTGATGCGAAGGAGTTGAGTCAGCAAGACCTTCACATCTGGGTTGACCATAACTATGATGCCTTCAGCTTCCGTAACCGAGTTATACATAAAAGTCCTTGAGAAAAAATAATTTCATAGCTCAGACATACAGTATATCATTTATAAATAAATGCCATGGTATTATATAGATAGAATACAGTAGAATTTCTGCTGGAAAGTGAGGCTGGGTGGAAAAGTCCAGTACCATGATGAAAAAAGAGGCACCTGCCACTTGTAGGACTTCATATTCTTTCAGCAACAAGTTTTTTACTTGGTCTACTTCTCACACTGCTAATGTAACTTAAATGGGACACAGTCATCTTAGAATGTAAACATATAGAGAAAATGAGATTTGTTCATGGATTTCAGGATTAAGATGGCAACCTTTATAGACAGCTGGATTAATCAAACATCTCTTCTGTAAGGATCAGAAGGGGGATAAAAAGGATGCCTTTAGTTCTGGCAGTGGCTGGGGTCCTGGGGCTTGAGTTCACCCTTCAGCCTGTTCAGCTCCATTGCTGAGTTTTGGGGAAGGAGGGTGCTGAGCTCTGCGTACTCCAGCTCTTTTTCCCTTGTTAGTGTCTCAACCCCGCAGGAGTCCAGGTGTGGAGCTCTCCGCTCATTCTCAGCCCTGCTGTCAGCTCTGGGTGACTACTTCTGCATAGCAAATGCTATGTGCTCTGTGAGCTGTTAATTCTTTGACTGCAAGGTAGCTGGGTCACTGGTGGTTCATTTGCCCAGCTCTAGAGCATTACTGGTCTGATAGGAGTGTCATTGTCCCCTCTCCTGTCTTAGTGGATTATTTACTTCACTGAAGAATATTCACACGTTTTTCTGTGTCTTCACCTTTTTTCTTGTGCTCCCCGTTTCCATGTGTGTTGATCATAGGTTGCATTTTTATGTGGAGAAAATGTCTCTGATGTCTCTGGCACAATTTTGTAGTTAACCACAGCTTAAAAACAAGTGCTGCAGATATGTTGAAAGCAAAGACAGGTCCTGGGCATCTTCTTTTTTCTGTCACCCAGTACTTGCGGATGAAGACCGTTATTTGCCCCATCCTTCCTTTCAGAGCACTCTCTCAAAGCACCATTCACGCCAGGTCTTCAAAATCTAGATTATCCCACAGAATTGGTTTCAGACGCAACCACACATATATGGCCCTCGATGGTTACAGTTTTGGAGATTGGCTCTGAGGGGGGCAAAACTAGAAATTGTTTAGCTTAGAGCTAGTGCTGGAGGAAAAGTAACATGAAGCTATGGCTTCAGTTCATTTGTCCCTGTTACTATTGGCATAGTCTAACAGCAGAGCTGAGGTGACCAGATACATAGATACTTCTCAAAATTGGAATCCAAGTTCCCCTTCTCCCCCCAGCCCTGCTCCCCCTTACACATTCTGATTTCTGGGTGCTTCAGGCAAATTTTCTGCATCTTCGAGCTCCCCAGACTGTCTCACAGTAAGCACAAAAGAAAACCACCTGGTATACAAAGGGTAGGGATGGGTAATTATACATTTGGTGGCAGCTAGCCAACATAGATCGATTTACCTGCATTGTGAAATGGCAGCCTCTGAGCCAAGGAGTCCAACAGCAATCAGCTTCAGTCAGCACCCAGGTACTAAACTGATGAGCTATGGATAATCTGAGCACCTACACTGTCTGGTGCTCACTGGCTCATACAAGGACAAGGCATGCTTTGCCACACATTACAGTGATGGACCGCTGCTCTGCTGGCCCTGGTTACAAGTTTCCAGCAGAAACTAACCCCAGCTTGCTTCTCTCTTCTTTCTCTTGCCTATTAAAAATATGTTTTTGTTAGTTTTATTTGCTTCTTTAGTAGAGCACTTGTGCCCATTCATTCTTTACTTGGGAGACTTTCAGAAAGAAGACCCTTAACAGCCTGCAAAGGGGTATGTTCAAAAGCTTGTCTGGTGTGTGGAGAGCCACCAGGCACTTCCAGTATGTTTTGCAATTTATACTTAGTTTCCCGTATGGAAAACTCAGGAAGAAAAAAGGTATGACAATTTGGCAGAGTCCTTTCTGTGTTACCTTTATTCAGCAGGTAAATTATATTCCTGTTATTTTTCATCCTGTGGTGTTATGTGTCCATTTAATTTACCCTGACATCTAGACTAAAAAGCAGGGATCACAGTGATCTGTCTGATTGTTGTGCAGTTTCAGTGGTGTATAAATTATTGGGTTTACATGGAATATGTAATCCCATTGCTGAAACATTTTAATGATTTTTTTTTTTATGTCTAGCATTAAGTGGCACATATATTTAACTGAATTTCATTCCTAAACAAAAGAAGATCTTTACATGAATTCTGCATTCAAAGATGAGGTATGATAGGTTGAAGGACTGTACTTCCCTTACAAACCAAAGACATCTGAATTCCTGCTTTGGAGGCAAAGCAGAACTCAATTTGAGCTATGGAGTCCACCTGTGCTCTCAAAAATTACTTCAACCTCATTAGTGACCTGAAAATTCTCACATAAATCTGGTTTAATTGTATCTGTTAAATAGAAATTTGTCTTCTATTTCACCATTTTCTAAATTTCCCTTCAAAAAGAGCAGTTTTATTAAATAAAGTTAATCCTTCTTCTCCATGATAATTTGTAAGCGTTCATTTTTGCTCATGGATGAAACCAGAAGGTTGACTGACAATTTCTGCTTTATCCTGCCAAGGCATAAGGTGGTGTCTGCTATCCTCCATTATACCAAAGCCTATGTCAGAAAGGTTGAGAAAAGCTGCATTTATTTGAACATATCCCTAAGTAGTTGATTTTTTTAACATGTATTGCTGATGGTTTAGAATTTGTTGTGGAAGAAACCATCTATTTAAAATGGCAGGTAGTTACCAGTGACTTTAAAAAATCTCTTGTCTCAATGTAAACAAGCATGAAAGAAGAAAAAATGTTATTGGTGAATGTATGATTTGAAAAAAAAAAATTATTAAAATATTGGAATGCTGCCTTTTCTAACTGTGCTAATTTCCTCAGACACGAATGAGTAGAGGCGTATTTTAGTAGGAGATGCTAATATGTTAAGAGATGTTAGTGGAAAATGTATTGAGTTTCAGAAAAGTGAGTTTAAAATAGGTTTCCAGCTGTTTGGTCATTACCATGTTTTGTCACACCCCTTTGCTGATGGCTTTAAACTAATGTCCTTCTACACTTCTCTTCCCTGGTGATGGCTCAAGAACTTACAAGATCAACAGGGGAAATTGCTGGTATGAAATGCTGCAGCTTATTATGCACTAAGTGAAGTAAAAAACAACCATGAAAAAAACAATCATAACTCCCTCTGACTAAATGCAAAATGAACACTTTTTTCTTCATCTCATTCAACAGCAATAATTTTTAAGGTATAAAGACTCTGTAAAACTATGTATTTTGAATAACTTCAAAATCATGCTAAATTTCGTAGGTAAAACAGAAGGTTCAAATCCCTAAAAAAATAAGACAAATGCAATATTAAAAGCAGTAGGTCAGTAAGTGGAAGAAATTCGAGGGATGAAGTTGAAAAAAGAAAGGAGAAAGCAGTAAAAATGAAGGAAAATATTGCTTTCCCGTTAAGTGAAAATTGTATTTTGCACTTATAGAATCATAGAATAGTTAGGGTTGGAAAGGACCTTAAGATCATCCAGTTCCAACCCACCTGCCATGGGCAGGGACACTTCCCACTAAACCATGCTACCCAAGGCTCTGTCCAACCCAGCCTTCAACAACACCAGCGATTTTCATTCTTTTTTCGTAGTGCCAAAATAATGCAAGGTTGCACAACAGTAGATATTGCATGCACTCTGACATAAAAGCAAGCTGCCAGATCCTGACAGTCACCTTGCCTGAGAAAAGCTTCAGCTGCCAGGATGCATGAGGTGGAACATGTTAGTTCAAACCTTAGCAACAGAGGCTGAGTCTCATGTGCCATGCATCCTGTTTGCAGCATGGTCAGGGGACGCACCGAGTTGTTTACTGCAGCTCAGAGGACACTGTAGCAGCTCCTTAAGTTGTAGTAACTTACTTGCCTGAGCCCTTAACATACGTCTGCACAGTTTTGTGGAGACATTTAAGGTATTGAGTTGTTGCCAGCGCATAGAAGTTGGCTTTGTCCTTCCAATTGCTTTCTCCTTTCCTACTGTCATGGAGTACAACTTTAAAGAAGACATTAAAGGGTGCAGGGCAGCGAAGCTCAGATCTAACTTATTTCGCCATGTGAATGCAGGCAATCAGAAGTAAAATCAACCATGGCATCTTAGCTGTATGTGTCCTGCATTAAATAGCTATCTGTCTCATAAGCATATATCCTTGTTTTTGTTTTCAGACAGCTGAAGTGGCACTAGCCAATTTGAAGAATAAATATGAAAATGAAAAAGCGATGGTGACTGAAACCATGACCAAACTACGGAATGAATTAAAGGCTTTGAAGGAAGATGCAGCAACCTTCTCATCCTTGAGAGCGATGTTTGCAACTAGGTAATGGAAATGGTATCACTGCCTGGTTTGGCTCTGTAAAAGAAAATACGTGTGTGCTAAGTGAGAATAGATTTAGATGTTGAGGAGGAGAAAGAGAAATTGTTCTCTGCAAGGTCAGAGGTTTGCTGGATGAAGGTGAATGAATCTTAGAGCGCACACCATGCAAAACCTGCAAGCTTTCAGGTGCTACTGAGATGTGTGTCTTGGAAAAAAAAGCTGGAGAATAGCAATGTCGATGCAACCCTGAGTGAAGTGTTATAAATGCCAATATATGCCTGCAGTATATTTGCATTTATAGGGCTTTTTAAAGTGGAAATCAAGTAGTAGATTTATGTGGCTGATTTTCACATTCAGAAATGCACAACGACTCTTGTCATGTAAAGCTGTTGTATGGTAAATGATGATCTTCAGAATCCCATGTTTTCATTATCATGAGATTTATTAGTTACCAGTAATAAAATCTATTCCATCAACCATGCTATGCTGTAATCCAGCACTATATAATTGTGAGGCCCCTGCAATTTCCCACTCCAGCATAAATTCTTTCTTTTTCCTGATGTGATATTTAATTTAGTATCTCCTCCTTCACAGGATAAAAGTTTCACTTATCTTCTGTAACATAGTTCCTTCTGGCAGGACAGTTATTAATCATGTCTCATCTTTCCCTCTCCCCCAACTTCTTAACTGGAGCTTTTGGTTTTAGCTGCTTTATAAAGGGTTACCTAAACCTAATTTAAAAAAAAAAAAAAATCCAAGTTTCATCAAAAAATTCTTAATTCCCAAATATGAATGGAAATTAGTATCCTCAGGTTATCAAGGCTTTCCCTCCACCTTGTGGTCAAACACAACGCAGATTTCTTGCTAGTGATTTAGCCCATAAACAATAAGACGTCCTCGTGCCTCTTGCCAACTTTTCTCCAGTATATGGTATATAGGTGCCATCTCAGTTCTTCCAGCCTTCTGAGGTCCTGTTGCTTAGTGACAGTAGCTGCAGCAGCTGGGAGAGATGGAAAAGAAGGAGAAGGAACATTTACATGCCATGACATTGGTGCTGTGTACAAGTTCATCATAAGTTCATTGTCAGAAAAGTACGAGTAGTGCCATAATTGAAATTAAGAACCTCAGCACGTGGAGTGAGCCAAGATAGTTCCATTGTTTTCATTGGCATCTGAAGGTTTTCTTCTAGAATGGAAAGTTGAGTGCATGTATTCGAAATGCATGTGTTCATCTTTATTTGCAAGTTCATTACTCTAGGGAGATATGTGAATGTAATAACTCTGTCAGACTTCCTGGAAGGCTACTAACTTCAGAGGAAAGGAGTGGCATCATGAGCATAAAGCAAACAAGGGTCTTGCATGGAGCATAAACCATCTACCTACAAGTTAAAAGAAGGTTACAAAAATTTAGTAGTTGTTACTTAAGAGGATGGTAGGTTTCTCTTCTATGAATGGTAAAGGGAATTTGGTGACTTCCTGGGTTACAGATTTCTACTTTGTAAATGTCTCATGTTAGCAGAGATAAGGCCCACCCAAAGCGTCTGCTGTTGTTAAACTCCGTGCAGTAATGGTTAAACACTCAGTACATGGCCTGTGAAATATATCCCTGCCCTTGATGTTTTTAACTTTTGCTCAGTGTTTTCTGAGCACAAGTATAAAAAGTAATTCACTTGCAAGGTCCTGAACATAAGTGTACTCCTATAGATCTTCCTATTGTAAAATACTCCTTTTTCTTCATTAGCCTGGAATATTATGGCCTTTATAATTAAATCAATTTTCCTAAATGTTCAAATAATTGACTTATACTGAATAGTCCATTTGGAATAGTATTTGTTTAAATGACAGAGAGCTAATATACTCTAGATGTCTGTTGAAGAAGAGAAATCCATTTGAAAAAGACTGTAAAATTCTCCATGCGGTAATATTAGATGCATTAGCAACCTTCAGCATAAAAAACCAATTGTTTAGTCTTCTGTTGAACAAAGCAGTTGTTTCCATGGTTATCCTGCATCACATGGTCCTTCTGAATTTGTACTGTAGGGAAAACATCTCATAGTAGAATTATATTATAGATTTGAAAATAATTCATATACTAATTGATAAAACCATAGCCTTTCTCTTTCATAAGCCATTCTTTTTTGTTCATTTGATCCACAAATGGATGTTCATTCTGGTGCTGAACTGTATGGTTTCTTCTTCAAATGCACTGGATAAAGATCGTATCATGTTATAAGCACAGCACAGTTGTTTCTGGTTTGAACAGCAAAGATGACACTTTTCGTTGGAGCTCCCCTATGCAGAAAGCAGGAGGCATCCTTTTCCTGTGTTTTTCTGTGACACTTGTTCATCCTTCCATGCCCTAAATTCTTTCTTCAGTTTTTCTCTCCTGCACCTCAAAAGTCCTTCTGTCCTGCTTTTACTTCTACTTTTGCTATTTCTCCTTCTGGGACTGTTTTTTCCCAATCCAAAATCTTTCTGATCCTTACAACATCATCCTTCCCTCTTCGTTACCCTTGTAATCCCTTTCTGAATTCACTTCAGACCTGTCAAGATATCCTCAATACAGTTCAAACTCCCTTTTCCCCTAACACCTCCCTCAAAAAAGAAAAAGCTATAGTGTGTAAAACCTCTTTTCTGTGGGATATATAGGGTTGGCAGAGAAATTTTTGAAGTTCCTGTTCAATGCTGGGGTCATGTGCTGTCCACCAGACTTGCAGCTCCTGCTTTTACCCTGGTTATTTTTTCCTGGGCTGCTTCTGGTAGTTCCAGGCCAGAAAAAGGCCCTTCCTCTTATTTCCACTCACTCCAACCCAGAGTTGCTGACCCAGGGTGGGAGCTATGGGATTGTGAAGAGGCAGGTGGCCAGCACTCATCCAGAGGGCAAATGAAAAGCAAAGTCTTTAGAACATTAGATTCCCAGTCTAGGGTAGGGGTTGCCCTGGGAGAGGGAAGTCTTATGCTGAAGGAGAGAAGGAACTCCTTTAAAAGCAGGGCCTTAAGGGGATTCAGAAAGCTATTTTTATGGTGTCCCTACACATACATGTTTTCCCAGCCTAGAGATACTCCAAAGGAGAGAGCAAGACCTGTTACTTGTTATGTTGCTGCAGTCCTGACACCACATGCATTGATTCTATTCTCTATCCACCAAGACAATTTCTTATGATTAACATTTAAAGAAGTGTGCTAACAAGGTGGAATAGAAAGTTTGGACATGTCCTAGATGAGAAAGCATTTATTAACAGAAGAGTATTATATGGCTAAACCAAGGATTTGTCAGTGTCACTGCTTTTTAGCTAAAGCTTGGCTATGATTTATGTTACCTCAATTACACATAAGCCTGTCTCAGTATTTGGTTTGAATTCCTAGATGAGAGATAGATGGAACTCGAAATCCCTTAAACTGCTATATAAGCATCTTGGATCAGCTCATACAAAATAAGCAGGCTTATGTGTCTGCCTCCTTTCTGAGACAAGAGAAATGAGAAATAGGTAAGATCTTGACTTTTGTGCTGGTGATAAGTAGTCCAGGAGACAGCAAGTTAACAGCACTGTTTAGTAGTCACTTGCAGATTAAACCTGTCCTGAGGCAAGTGAAAAACTGACAAAAGTTTTCCGACTCAAGAGGAAATAACCTAACTTCTTTTGTTCACTATTATTTTGAGCGCCTCAAAAAGCCCAAATCAGAGCCCTGGTGCATCCTGGAGCCCTGCTTGGTCCACAGTGGTCTGTACCATGCCATAATTCATCTCTTTTAGGAGCTCTTAACCTTTGTCTTCCTCAATATGCTGTCAAGACTTCATGAGTGTTTATAAAATGTGTGGGAAAAAAGGCAATATGGATGTGTGTAATGCTTTTGTTTGCTTTTTTAATTAGAAATGTTTTTCATTTTATCTCACACTTGCACATAGCAGGGAATATTTCAGTGAAGAGAAATGAGTCTGTTAATTCATCAGTTTCTAAATTTACTTATGGACTGATCTAGGTTTAACCTTTCTGAATGCTGTTTCTCAAAACACCCCACATGCTTGAGCAACAAAACATAGAAACAATGGACCATGTGTTTGTGAAAAATAATAGGAAACTTTGAGTCATAATGGAGGTCAGATGACTGGAACCACCCAAACACTGTGGTGGACTGCCAAAAATGTGGGATCACTGTTTTGGGGGGACTTCTAGGAGGGGAATATAATTAATCAGAACAGTTGGAAAATGTTGCAGTAACAAGATTTGTTTTGTCTAGAGTACAGGGGCAGTTACCAGCATCTAGTATATCCAGGTTTCTAGGGCCATCTTGCTATATAGCTCATAGCAGGTAATGAAAAGCAGGTTTGTCTAAGTCTGCTTTAGTATTCCACCTTCACGGAGGTTGTTTCTAAACTGCTCAGTTACGCTGTTTTACAAAACAGATGCCTAAATACCAAGAACACATCCTAAGGCCTGAGAAAACCAATCTTTTTCCAAAATAAAAATTGGCTTATTGTGATAGTAAAGCAAAGCAGTTTGTTCCTCTGGTGGTGCTGTGCTACAGGGGTTGCTGCAATTGTTACTTTTTAAGATTTTCAACAGAAAACGCATATGGAAAAAAAAGGTGTCTCCTAGACAAAAAGGAAGTCAGGAGAGAATAAGAGACATGGATACAGCATCCACCTGGTTACAAGAATGAGCCTTTAGGATGCTGATAACACAGACATTATAGTAATTCCTATTTCAAATTAATTTAATCTCCAGAATGCTGATTTCATTCTAATGCCTCTGTCAAAAAACTGGGTGAAGCATCAACAGACATCTCATGGCCTGGAGCAGAAGTAGGTGTGCAAGTTGGTTTTAAGCCAAATGTTTCAGAAATATCTCTTCAAGGCTTGACTACAGACAGTTATGCTTGTTAAGGTCCTGTGGAAGAAAGATAACACTGAAACTGTTGATGTAACTATGTCTGACTTAGTAATTTTGCTTCCAGTGCTGGAATTATTCAAAAGGAGAGTGACATATATATATGAGAGTGTGTGTGAAGAATGACAATGAATTTTTGAGTATGCTTCATTTCTGTTTCCCAAGGAGAAGATTAAAGTTTCACAGAAATTATTTTCATCCCTCAGTCTGCAATAATTCAAAAGTTTATTGCATCACACATTTTGAGGAGAAAAGTATTTTCTATGCTTGTTTTCTGAGTGACACTGGTAAAGTTAAATCCTTATTCATTACACTACTGTAACTGCATAGCAAAGCTATTTAGATTTGTACAGGTCATGTGGAGAGGAGATTTGGTGAAAGCTGCAATATTTCACATTCAAAAATCTTCATGCTGCCACAGATGTCCAAAGGTCAGACAGTACTGCTGTGGATCATTTGTATACATTTATCAGTCTTGGTTCTTACTGATTATCTGGTCTGTTCACAAGCTGAAGCCATTTCACTTCAAAAAGTGACTAAGACTATCCTGATAAGCCTTGCTCTTCCTGTTAACTTTAGGAATCATTATTTAGGGTGGAACTAAATTGAATTCAGTCTTCAATGCTAACAAAATCATAAGAAGGGTGGTTTTATTTCAAAATCTGCCTCAGAGAGATCTAAATAAAAAGAAAAAAATACAGATATTTTTCTTTTTTTTTTTTTTCTATATCTTCTTTTCATGCAGGTAAAAGAGGCTGAGGGTTAAGAAGAAGTAGGTGGCCATAGCAATGGATACCTGAGCATATGTCCAAGAAATTAAACAGTAAATGTGAAACAACTTCCAGATGTGGGATTTCCTGAATAGAGCCTCTCTAATCGGTTAACAATGCTAAACAACTGAGGGCTTTTGATTTCACAAAATCTCATATGTCAAGCATTCAAAGTACTTGCAGTCTTTTTTTCACTGTTTTTTATAATGTTTTGTTGAAGTGGATATTACTGTCTATGGAAAATAATATTATCAAATTAGTAGACATGGATTAGCAGAACCAGCACCCAATACTGTTATTTGTAGAATAATCTGGAGATAAAGCTAAACCTTCCCTCCAATTGCTCTTTGTCTGCCTTGGAAACATACTACATTGTTGTAGGCTTCTCTGATTTTATAGATACAGGTTCTTTTGCTTAAGAGGAAGTGATGGCATTCAGATTCAAGGCTACATTTATTCAAACTGGGAATGGAAGAGTTCTGGCTGTCTGCTTCCAGGATTAGGTTTGGCAAAAGCTTGGGTCAGGATCTGCCCCTGTAACTGCAGTCCAGGAATGCAATCACTGGTAGGGTTGGTTCCTGGACCAGATCCCCAGATTTCTGCCTTGTTTGTTTTCTCAGGTGTGATGAGTACGTCACACAGCTGGATGAGATGCAGAGGCAGCTAGCAGCTGCAGAGGACGAGAAGAAGACCCTAAATTCTCTGTTGCGCATGGCTATCCAGCAAAAACTTGCCCTTACTCAGCGACTGGAGGATTTAGAGTTCGACCATGAGCAGTCCCGACGCAGCAAAGGCAAGCTTGGAAAGAGCAAGATCGGCAGCCCTAAAGTAAGTGAGGAGGCATCAGCCACCGTGCCAAGCATAGACACTTTCTTCCTGCATAGTCAGGGCCCACAGCAACCAAACTTACTGGTCAGCAGTGGCACTCAGAGGAAAAGGTATGCATGCAGTGATCTTTACAGTACAGTGCAGTGGCCAGACTTTCATTAAGTCGTTCACTGAATTGTAAACATTGTAATTCTTTTTTATTATTATTTTGTTCGTTTTCTTTCCATACTTTTACTGGGGAAAAGGAGGTGGGGGGGGATGTGAATATGAAATACAAAGCCTGGCAACATGTGGTTCTGATCCACCTACTCACTATGTCATTTCCTCCTCTTTAATGCAGTGTTTTGATCTATATTCTGTCAGTGTCTCAGTGCATCTTGTATGTCTTTAATATTAGTGTGAATGTATTTTCTTTAACAAGTTTTCCTTAAGTGTTCCTTGAGATTTTCTATAATGAGCATCTGAAATAAAAAAAAGGATGGTGCTCCATGAGCATTTCAGCGCTTAACACAAAAGAAACTGCATCTCTTTGTTAAGCTCTGGTGCTCACTTCTTCTTTATCAGTACAAAAAGAACATGGATATGTTCACTCAGACCAATTTTTC
This sequence comes from Bolborhynchus lineola, assembly GCA_025448015.1. Lineage (NCBI taxonomy): Eukaryota > Metazoa > Chordata > Aves > Psittaciformes > Psittacidae > Bolborhynchus > Bolborhynchus lineola. The sequence continues at coordinate 43,277 of JAOEHX010036998.1, forward strand.
TATATGGGAGCAAGTAGCCTCTTGAAGGGGGTTGGCTGCCATTCATAACCTAATGCAAATATTTTGCTGTTCAAGCAGCGAGTTCTTTTCTTGTGACTGCCTTGCCAAAGCTCTGCAGGTGTGGGGATCTCCACAGTTCTGAAGATGAAGAGGATTCTCTTTTAGAGAAGTCCTACATAATCATTCCCTTTTCTTGCATGCTCTAGTCACAACGCAAAACTAAGAGAGCATTCAGGGAGCCTTGTAGATGTCAACTCCAGGATGCTGAGATAAAACTCAACCTCATCTCTTCCTCCCCTAATATGAACCAGGATTTCCAGTGCAGGCAAGGTGCCCTGCTGTGGAAATGACATGGGGTGGCAACACTAATTGTTTTTTACCTGTTAAGCAAATTAACATGATGTTGTCATTTGTGAGGCTTTGAAAGGTAATTAAAGTAAAACTCTTTTGTTTCCATATGTATTTTTCTTGGATCTCCTGCAAGACTATTCTCACCTTCCCTTTGTGATCAGAGCCATCCCAGGACTTCAGGGACCTACCTCCAGAAATTATTAAGAGCCCCCCCTCATCCCACCTCCACAGAATCATATCTTCTGAGGGGCCCCCCTTCCATGAGTGAATTCATCCATGGGCACCGTCTCAGCAAGGAAAAAAGGTTAACCGTGGCCACACCAGGTAAACATTTTTTCCTTGGGCGCATGTGGTGCTGAGTGGTTAGCAGAGCAGGGGATTCTCTCAGCACTGCAGATGCAATCTAATTTGGGCATCTTCTTGAGACCTGAAAAGCAAAATGTCTCCTCCTGTAGCAGGAGATGATGTTCTGCTGGCAGCAGCCCAAACTGGTTCCAGATGCAGTGGGGAAAGTCCTTCTGTGGTATCAGTAGGTTATGTCCCACTGGCATCCACAGAGGTTGCACCCCTGCACCTGGGTGGTGCTTAGGCTGGTGGTTGTGTTGGTAGTCCCCATGGAAGTCATAAACCAAATGGAACAGAGGAGTCAGATGTGTAAGGGAGCAACTGGCAGTGTGCAGGAGCCTATACAGTATCCATCTTCTGCTTGCTCTGGAGGATTCAGTCATTTTTTTTTTTTTAAGGGTAAAGTTAAAATCACAGAAGGTTTAGTTTATATAAATTGAGCCATGGGGTTTATCTTTGCAGGAAGCTTTTGTTCTTCATTTCCTGCCAAAATGTAGTATCCACTGTGAACAAGGCATAGAAAGGAAATACAAACTGGCATGCCATTTCAAAGGTTGTGACATCTTTCTTCTGACAACAAGCTGGTAATTATTTTACTTCTGTGCCTGAGCAGAACCTTTAAATGTGCACATTCTTGCCTGGTGGTAAATGTTTTCATTTTTTGTTTCGAAATTTGTCATACAAAAAAACCCGTATGTAGAAAATATAAAAGCTAAACCCCATAAAGTGGTTTCTGCTCAGGTAAATGTTTATTCTGGAAAGCCGAGCAATACTCTACAGAAAGTTGTCCCTCTGATTCAGTGCCAGCAGTATCACAGCTGTCTTTGAGTGGTGCCATGCAAGTTAACACCCACTTAGAGAACAACTGTAAAACTGCAGAGTCTGAGCAAGGCATTTTTGTAAGGAGTGTTACAGCCAATAAATCAAAGAGCTGGCTCCTGGGGAGAAAAAGGCTGTGATGGGGAAAGAAGTGAAAACTTTAAAATATGTAAAATAAATGGTACTGATCTTTCAGCAATTATGTGGTATTCCATTGGCAGTTAAAGGCCACATGCTAATTTTCTACCCCATCAAAATGAATGTTTTCTAAATACTGGCAGTTCCCCTTGAATTCTTTCCTCTTTATCCTACAACAGAATAAGGATGATTTGCTTTCTGGATGACACTTGAATGTCTTTAAAGGACTGGATTTTGTTTTTTGTATGTAGCCAAACTCCCCAGTTTGCCCCAAAATGGCAATCTTCTAACATAAAATTTAGATGACTCTTCTAACTGTATTTGTAATTTCCATGAGAGTGTCAGGCCAAGGAGAGACAGATTTAAATCCAAGGACTGGATGACCTTTGTGTGTAGAACCTTGATGATATATTGTAAATGCAGTTTAGTGGTTGGAGGAAGTAATGATTTAAAAAATAACTATGCTAAACCACAAATTTTTTTTTGTAAAATTATTAATAAAATGATAAAATATGTAATTTTTGAATTTACTGATTTATGTTGCAATTGTCCTTATGAATCTACAGCAGTCCCAGTTCAGTGTTTCTGAACATATTTTTTCAGAATCTCATGTCATCACATGGCCTTAGTTTCAGCCTGAGACACTGAGAGGTTCGAACCAGAGATTTTTCTGAGCACTCCAGTTCCACAGGGCCTGTGTTATAATCAGGTTGAGGATTAAGTAGGAAATTTTTCAGCATTGTTCTTAACATTTCTGAAAGATTTCTTACTGTTATTCAAAGGAATGATGCACCAAGTAAGACTTTTTTTGCCATCTAATTATCTGTTTCCTGAAAGTAAGGAAGAATGGAGGATGTTATTCTGCTGCTTTTATAGGGAATGTTTAAAAGCCGCACATCAGAAAGAGTTTCTGTTCTCAGATGATTTGTGCAGTCAAGCAATCCAGCAAGAAATGTAGCAACCCACACCTGCTTCTTCATCAGAGAGGTTGCAAAAGAGCAGCATCCAAATTCAATCACTATGGAACAGAATATAGCTTGGCTTGAGGATGTGTCCTCGAGAGTGGAATAAGTCTGATTGAAGCCTAAATTAAATTGAAACAAGTTTTGTTTGATTTGGGTTTTTTTCTTTTAAATTTGGGAACGATTTCCTTCAGGCAGATATTTCACTCATATGATGTCTGGGCTTCCCTCATCATCAAGGGACAAGGGATATGCTCTACAACTGTTTTAACATTTTCTTTCTGTATTTTGAGCTTTTTCAAAGTGCAGCATCTAGGATATCATTATCAGAAATGTTCTGCAAAAATGCAAACAGAAGCTCATGTTCCTTCTTATATATTTTTCTTAACATAATATTAAAGTGGAATTTATTATGTAGGGCAAGATTCTTGTCTTCATTTCCTCTTTCTTGTTTTTTCATCTTGTTTAGCCAGCATGAACATATGGGAAAGCATATTCAAAAGGGTATTATGGGTAGAAGCCCTTAGTAGGAAATGAAGCTGTCTTTGCCCCACTCCTCTTTTGGATGAAGGGGTTGGGAAAATGATTGATGGGAGGCATAGACTGACACCACTCTCTGCAGTGTTGGCTGTTAACAGGGGTGAGCCTGTGTATCTTACAGCATTAGAAAAGTAGGGAGGATGAACTTTAGATAGCAGGTTTCTGTCTCCTTTCATTGTGTGGCGAAAAGGGTTTAAACTCAAGGTCTTTAGCTGTGTACCTATTTTGTTTATTTAGGAATATTTTGCCAAAAATATTTCCAGTTTTGCTTTTGAGCTGAAGTGTCACTGTCACAAAGTTCCTCACCTATTTGTAAGCCTTGCTGCTATAGCATATTCAGTACCTCAACTTTGCTTTTTTATGCACCTCTCAATTTTGAAACAGCAGGACTCATAGAAATGTGAACATAGATGAAAGCACAGCTTCTTTTTAAAATGATTTGGGAAGAAGTCTGTTGAGGAACACTCAGCTCAGGTCTGAATTTTGCTAGGAGGATGCTTTGTAGATCTTTATGATTACTCAGGTCACACAGGGAACAGTTTTAATTATTTCTTGCTTCTTATTTGTGAAGCAGTGTTATCGATTAATGAAAAAGAAAATCAACATGCCTGGGATCTAGATAACTGTTTCTATGCTGATTTTGTGTTACAGAATTTTGTTCTGAATTCTAGTTCATGAACAATATGTACATATATGTACATTAAGTGAAGCAATTTTTTCTTGAAAAGCAGAGAAAGCAGTTAACTGAGCCACCACTACTAAATAAGATACGCATCTATATAATATTTAACTAGTCAGGTTTGTTTGCTCTGAACTACACAGTCAGATAAGCCTGATTTGCTTCATCCAAGCAATGCAAAGCAGCTGGAACATGAAAGCTTGTCGGAACCATTACTTTTTAAAAACCCACCACTTCATTCTGACAACTCAAATTTACAGTTTGAGTGCAAATTGATCTTTGCCCCATTAGAGATCCATGGGTGGTTCTTCTGAGTCCTTAGCTGTAAATGCATTGCATTTCTATCTATGGAGAATGCGCTTGTGTTGATGGTGACCCTGCATCTGCCCAATATCTCTGAGTTTGTGTCATCGGGCAGGCTACTGGCTATTGCCAGGCTCATGCAGTAGTGATCTAATCTGTCACTCCTTTCTATGAAAAACGGATGTGTTTTTAACAGAATTTTTTTTAGATCAGGTGTAGGGTGTTTTGGGGTTTTTTTGTGTTTTTTGTTTTTACACGAACATGATGCTCTTCACAAAAAGGATAATTCAATCATTATTAACTACTATCTGTGTTCACTTTTTGTTCTGCATTGTTCTATTTTCTGTGGGTTTTGTAAACATGTGCCATATTTGTGTATATATGTGTTCATTGCTTTATGAGCAGTATTAGTGCATATATACAGATACATGTATATATTTTTCTGCTCTCGGGGCCATGTCCTGCATCTGATATGCTCATTTAAGTAAGCTTAATAAGCATTGTATATTTATGCCATTTCAAACATGGTACATTGTCCTTGTGGAGGCCATTTTGAATTTGGAACAGTATCCTTGCCAAGGACATTTGTTAGCTGTAGCTGATGATGAAGTCAGCTGGCTAAATGTACTTTTACCTCTTGGTGCCACTGTGAATAGGACCTTTTTGCTCTATGCTTTTCCTCTTTTGCATTTAACTTTCCAGTTACCACTGATGAGACCAAAACCATACATTTCATGCTGATCAATATAATTTAGCTATTACAGCATGAATTCACTGCAGTTCTACAAGTTTCATGTAATTTCTATTGGTATTTTTCGCTATATAAACAAAGCAGTTCCAATATAAAACCTATTTTAATAGAAATCCCAATCTCTTTCTCAAAACAGTAAAGAAAAAAGAAAAAAGATTGCAGTGAAATCCATGCTTTACTGTTGTATATTTTCATTAAAAGGTTATTGGCATTTTTCTCTCTGTATCTAAGTTATGATGTCATTGCTGGATAGAATGGTTAATATTAGCATCATTTGTTGAAGTTCTCCACTAAAATCTTATTAGGCTTCTAGTTGTTTCTAACTAACCAGGTATGCAGGTGACACATCATATCTTTAAGGTGTGTCATCAGATATTTATTGCTTTCTGTGAAAATTTAGGGCTTTGGAATCCAGTCTCATCAATTAATTAAAACAGCTATTGAAATATCTTTATGTTGGTAACAAACCCATCTGTCTTTATCTTTTTTTATGACAAGGTTTAATGTGGTTTCATGACTTACTGATTTTTACCTTCAAATATACAGGAATGTTCAATATTGTGCTTCTCATCTCATAAAATAGACAAAGCTGAAGTAAGTCTATGTTTAAATTAGACATGCTGATATTTTAGCTCTCTAATAGAGCAGTTCCTTGGGCTGATGTGATGTATGGAGTAAGCTCACCAGCAATTCTTTAATCAAGACTAGTACCCCTGATTGTAAGTATGTCCCTGTCTGCATTTTAGGGCTATGAAACCTCATAATTGTACCTTGATGTCTTTCTCCCAAAGCCTACTAAAGTCACTGTTCCCACTGACTTCAATTTTTGGATTAGGCACTTCTTTAGCTGTAAAATAATGCAATTATTTTTGGTGTGGATGTATTTGTGGCCATCTGAAATGTATCCTAAACACATATCCATGAAAGATGGGTAAATGCAAAGACCGAAGTGTGACAATTTCTGTATTTTTAAGGCCTTTCTCTTCCTCTTTTGAAATGTTTAAAATATGCGTGTCTTTTAGTATTTCATGAATCATCAGACCTTTCTAAATGTGCTTTTTATGAACCGTATATAAAAGAAAGGAACTGAATATATATTTTCAGCCTTTACCATTTCCATTTCTGCTATTTTACTAACCCATTATTTAGCGTCTCAGTAGATTTAATGAGGAATTGTCTAAAACATTCATAAAAAGCATTTGGGATATAACATAAACACATAATGATATAGGAAGGGTGAAAAAACCTACAGAGCTGACAAGGAAACTCTTAATGTTTTTAATCTGTGACTGGAGAAAAATGCCTTTCACTACTTCAGTTATTCTTAATATGAGCTACAGCAAAGGTCAAGGCTGGGATATAGCTTTATCACTGTACTTTGAGCTAGCAGTCACATTGCTGCTGAAGCACATGGACTGATGGGGGCTGAGCATAATTCATGTTGGAAAAGAAAGTAGAAATCCAGTCGTGCAGAATAAGAAAATAAGGGGGAAACACTTTATGTAGTGTAGCTCTTGTGTAGAAGAAGTAACTCACTAGTACATAGCCAAGAAACCTGACATGCTCTGGAAACCCACTGAATCAGTGACCTACTAAACCATGTCTGTCTGTGTAATGTGTCAGGTAGTGCACAAAGCTGTTAGTAATGCTCCATGAGTAGGTTTGTAAAAATTACCAAGACAGATAGCATTTCTCTAAATCCTGTAAGAAAATAGCAATTAAATCCCCTACCTGTTCCAAAAAACTCTATCACCTGGTCTTATTCCTGAGAAGCATTTGACAGAATGCTCTCTGTTGTGTCTGCTCTGTCTGATCTTGTCCTGAAGATAAAATAACTGAGAGAAGGAGGAGCAGAAGGAAGTCTCTGTCAGCTTGGAAGTGTAGAAACTGTGGGACTTTGCAAGAAAAAGAATGAGCATGTGGAGATGATAGGAGACGAGGGTTTTTAGATGCATCCTACTACTGGCCTATTGCATCTTAATGCAGTATGTACATACTGCTGATTCCTCCAGCTCTGTGTGCAAATGGGAGTTCAGCAACATGCTTACATCTCTTAAGCTTTATTTTCAATTTTGGGGAAGACTAAGAAATAAGTAGTGGAAGAATTCATTGTTGTTGAAACTTCTCCAACCAATAATAACCTAAGACACTAAGTTTCTCTGAATAACAGACTTTAGATATGAGTTACCTGGCTATTTTCAAGACTTGACAGAAATTTCATAGTAGATCAGCTTTATCATGAAGTAAGCCAAACTGATATTTTGGTTGATAAATTTCTCTATCTCCAGTCAATGATCTATTATTCAGTTTAATGGGAACAGAGGTAAAACTCAGTGGGAAAACCCAGAGAATGTGGGTGATGAACAATGTCTGTGCAGGAGCTAATTTGTACCTGGTGAACTTTATTAGGCTGCCTGCATGCTAGCTGTGCCAGAATATGGCTGGCTCTCACAGAGCTGTACAATGGCTCTGTAACATGGCTCAATTCCCCTGTGCTGGCCTTTTTGTTCCCAGGCCAGGATAGCCCAAGTCAATCCTGCTGTGAGAGAACTGGGGTTGTAAAGGCCAGCCTTACTTTATATGGAACCTATGTGGTTGTTCATTGTAATCCTCTCCTTCTCAGGACAGTCTGCAGAAACACAGAGCTGTACCCAGACTGACTAGCTGGGCTGTGTGTAGGGCACACCGGGCAGATCCCAGACTGATCATGGAAGAAGGAGAAGGGAGAGAGGCTCTTCTAATCTTTGACCTGTACCATTGTTTGTGTAAGCCACAGATGTCCTATCACCAGCTGTTCTTTGTGATAACCTTTGTCGTTTGAAGTTCCTCTTGACCTTGAAGAAGGTCAAAGTTTTCTTGGCATCCATTATAAAAGCAGAGATAAATTATAAGTGAAATCAGCTAGTAAAATAATTGTATAAACTTATGTACTCAGCACTCCTGGATATAAATTGTTTTAGGACTTTTCTCATCCTGACAGATTACAGTTTGAAAGCATCTCTACAAATCTCAACTCAGCCAGCTGGCTGAGTGTTTTAGTACCCTCTGCCCCATTCTTCTTGATATCTTACTTTTTTTTTATGGGTTTGGAAATTTTACTTGTTCCACACTTTTGAGTAGAGAGGCTTGATTATTGTCTTTGTAGGATTTGCTGTGTGTTGCAACATGTTTCTGCCTGTGCCTAGCTAGAGGACTACTGATTTGTTCTTTGCCCCATACTTTCGGCTCATACTATTAACCATTCACACTTTCCCATTAAAGGGACATCCTGAGAAAGAAAACAGTTCATTACCGTATAAATGGAGACAGCTTCTCTTTGCAAATAATTGTCTGTAACATCTTCATAGACATGCCCATGGCAGGGGGGTTGGAACTAGACGATCTTAAGGTCCTTTCCAGCCCTAACTGTTGTATGATTCTGTGATTCTGTTATTGAAGGCCCAAACTTTATAAGAGCAAGTTCAGTTGACATTGGGTAGTATGATGCAAAGTGAGATAGCTCAAAACCGTTTTGGTAGGAAAGAAGGAGTTCCTGTTGGCCTGGGGTGGTCAATGGGATGCTAAGGAGAGTTTCCTTTAAAAGATTGAAAAAGCCTTAATGTCACATTTTGCTAAGTGTTTTGACAGCTTTTCTTTTATCAAGAAGGTTTTTCCCAATGGTTTTCATATCAGAAATACAAAATATGGAAAACTGCCTGTAAAAAATGTTTGACTGATTTGTTCTTTGACTCTCAATTTTACTTTTTCAGATTAAAGAGAAAAAAAATTCTCCACTGAATAACTGAACTAGACACAGTTAAAAGTATCTTATTTATCAGTTACTCATTTTGAGCTTCCTCAGTATTTATCTTGGGATTCTTACTAGTCTTGATCTTTGACAGCACTGTATAGAGATTAGTAATTTACTGAGCGTCAAAGTGTGCTGAAATGTTTCATTGAAGTATGCTGTGCCCTGAGCAGATGGGACTGAAAACCCATGTGTGTAGTTTTTTCACTGAGGACATTGCTGATGTCAACAGACGGCATGCCCATTCCTCAGACACTAATAACCCAGTTAAGCAGGCCTGTGTTGATAAGAGTCACACAGTTCACAAACTGGAGGGCAGAGTACACCTTGTGACATGAGGAAAATGCATTGGTTTTGTGACTGAGTCAAAAGGAAGCATAGGAAAATACTTTTTGTGTGTGTGTGTGAGAGATTTGCCCTCAGCAGATAATTTATAGCAGCACATTCAGTCTTCATATAAGCAGATGTAGCTTCTCTGAGATAGGTAATTTAATGCTCTTACATCAGGAGCTATTAGGACTAGGCATTAGATTCCAAAGGAAAATCAGCAATGGCTACTCTGTGAGAGGAAGTCTCTGAGCCCTTTACACCACCATTGCCAGCTAATGGCTAAAATGTTAAGAACTGGAAAATCTGAGCAGGCATAACATGTAGCATAAGTCAAGTCTCAAAGCTCCAACAGATGCAATGGTGAGCATTGATACTGACATAGGATCCCTACAGACTCAAGACCTGCATAATTCAGTGAAAACGGGTCTTTGAATCTTTGTGTACAATAGCTCCTCTTTGCCTTTTGTGGTTGAAAAGGTCATTGAACTTCATTTCTTGGTTATAGGTTCATAGAATGTAAAAGGACTTAAGTGATCAGCCATTCCCAGTAGTTTATTTCCTTACAGCAACTGGAGATGATGGAGAAATAAGATAGATATTTAATAACTTTATTAATCATTTTGGTGGTGGTCTTGGAAGAAACACCAAAAGTGTAATCTGTGTCTAAGTGTCTTCTATACTAGTGACAAACAATCCTTTCATTCTGCAGCTTAACTGAAGCTCCTTGTGATGTTAAAATGCTGGGAAGAGGTTTCTTTCAATGCAATTTTAAAATTTTTATTTATTTATTTATTTAAGTGAAAGAGAGGATGACTTTCTTACCTTGTTTTTGTAGTATGTGACATTAATCACAAAATCAGTAAAGGCATCTTTGAAACTTTTAACCTTCAGCAAAGAAACAAATATTTACTTGGCACTGGCAGAAGTTCCTTAATAGAAAGGAAGGACTGAATGCTGTCCGCTAGTTTTCAACACAGTGTAAAAAGAAGTCATTTTATGATTGTCATGACATTAGGGAGTAGCATTATTAACCCTACAAAATACTTCAAAAGATTAAATATAGAAGGAATAAATCTAGTTCTGGCACAGTTTCTTGGACTTAAGTAGATAAGAACTCCTTTGAATTTGAAATGCGTATATGTAAGCCATATATATTCTGCCTAGCTCTTTTCTGGGGTAATCCTCAAAAACTTCACTACTGGAGGATATAGGAGGATGAGTCAGCCATTTGAAGTCACATGGATCACTGGATTTTGTACTGATGTTAGTGCAAGACAGATTGTGTGAGCATTGCTGGTGCCAGAAAGAGCTATTGTTTCACATGAAGTTGAGGGAGTTTGCTCACATCGAATAGTTGTTATCCAGCTTGCATAATGCTTGCAGAATCTGGCACTCTATTCGCACATTCTGCCAAATGCAGCAGATGAAGAGGCATCATAAAAATCTTCACAGGATGTTTGAGATATTAGAATAAGATCATAAATCAGATATTTGCGTTGTTCTGGAAAAGCCTGTCAGAACAATTTCTTCTGTATTTATGAAACCTGTCCTCATCTTTTCATCACACAGCATTCTGTTCCGTATTTCTTTTCTCACTGGCTACCTTATATAAGCTGTCAGGAAGATTTTGCTTTGGACTTCCACAAACTAGTTTGTTTAGAGTAAGACAGTAATTTTTATTATTTTTTTTTTTTTTTTACAATTATTTGTCGTCTGCAGTTAGCCTGCTCTGTCTGTCCCCCCACCCTGCCCCAGGCATCTCTTCTTTTAATTGAGCTTTGTACTGTAATGGCAGACCCTTCTATTCATGGCTCAAACACATTGTAAGATCTTGCACTCCTCTGCTAAAAGATGTACTGAGGACTATAGTGACCATCCTAGTAAATGAGAAAATGGCACAGTATCCTTTCATTCCATCTCTGCTTTCTGACACAATGGTGACAGCACTAACTGTGCCTGTCAAAGTGCCTTTGGGTACACTTGCTTCCCCCCAGTGGAGGTCAGCACAGATCTTCATAGTGAGTAAGGAGAAGCACTCTGGGCTTGTGTGAAAGGGAAATGTTACTATAGTGTATCTGATGTTCAGTATTGCTAGGAAGGCATGTTGCTCTGTTTTGTACCTGTTGTCATCTCAAGACTCAAGAAAATAGCAAATTGCTTGCACATTCTTCCAGTTGATTGAGACAAAGAGTAGAAGTGGGTTTTCAAAAACAGCTGTGTTGTAAAGAGAAATTATTACTTGTGTCGAGCTTTAAGTAGCAATCAACTGACAAACACAAAATCAAATTATTTCCAAGTATATTTCCAAGTACATAGTTGTGACATTTTTAAAGTTCAGGGGAAAGTAACTCCTTTCTACTGAAGAGTCAGGTTGAGAATCAGGTAGAAGCAGTCAGAGAGGATGATAGATTAGCAAACCCTGCTGGAGACAAAATGTAATGTCTATAGTTTTCCAGATGGTTAGAATATCACGCATAGATTTAATGTTCAAAAGGACCCTGGTGACTCTGTTGTCCAACAATCTGAATCACACAGGCAGTGGAATGAAAGGCCAGACCCCTGAGGAGAAAATGAGCAAATCTTGAGATCTTGAAATCTTGGTAGAAACTAGTGAGCTAGAAAGTAAGGTCGTCTTGTTCAGCTACTTTCATGAAGTCCCACAAATATTATTGAGTTTTAAGCTGTCTTCATATTATAAATGTCACAGTAAAAACATAGCAACAAAGGATTATTTGGCTTTACTGTTATTTGATCAATTAAGCTGTGCAAGTGATTTATTTTCTGCTTTGGCAGAGAATTGATGAAGTAATCTAGACAGAAAACTGAAACAAGCCTGTATCAATTTCTTCCTTTTCCCTAGAAAAAAACAATCTCACAAGCAGGATTCAGAAGTCACAAACACTTTCTTGCAAGTTTTTTATCAAAAGATAGATGTGGCATCTATAATTGTTGTTATATGGATGTATGTTCTCTGGAGGAAATTTTGAGTAGCTTAATTGACACTTTTTATATTAGATGTGAACAGAACAACTTCACCGTCAGCAGAAGAATGAGAAGTACAAGGTTTAAACCCAGATTTTGAATACAGCCATTATTGCTGTCTCTTTAAACAAAAAATTGCCAATGCTAAGGGAAGACAAATAAAAAATGTCTCCACTGCTGCTTCTGAAAAGAAAAAGAAGGCAACAACTAATATTATACTGTCAGAAAAAAAGGTGTTTCTGTCAGATAAGGAACCAAGAACACATTCCTCACTAAATCTCTCCATCAGATGGTTAGCCTGTGTACTACTGTTACTAACCCCTTGCTCTGTAATCTCTCTGTATATATGTCTAATTTATCAGTTTCTTATAGATTGTCAGCAGCCTGCTGCCTCCATACCGCCACACGGCTCACAACTAGCCAGGGGGCCAGATTGCCAGACTGTCAGGTAAACTTAACTAACTTTCTTCTCTTTGTGCATAGCTGCATGCAGGTCTGCACCCCCCTTCTCTTCCTTATACAAAAGCTCTTTGCTACACTTTGTCACTAACAGCAAACTTTTAACAACTTGAGGAATGGTGATAATTTCTGCAGTGACAGTACAAATGTGAATCACAACATTCATGCACTTACATCCATATTAAAATATAGAAAAGAATGTGAAGTTGCATCTTGTAGACCTTATTTGGTCTTTTTATGCAGTTTTTGATGATGTCAAATAATAATGATTTTATTTTGTTGCTTGATGGGTTTAATTAAATCAGGGACTTTTCATTTTAGGGGTAGGTGTAGGCTTCCATTTTGTAAGGTGTCATTTTAAAGGCATTTGTGAGATTTTAGTAGGTGCTCTTCAGAAAGCTCCCTCTGACCTAGAGGCTCAGATCCACTGCAGTCAGTTCTTAATCTTGTTGTTAAAAGTATTTTCCTGGTGTCCTTGCTCATAGGTTGGTGCAAAGGCCACGGTTCTGAGATGGTTGTGTTATTCAAGGCATAAACCCAAACCTAAGCAAAAAGAGATTACAGTACTTTATCTTTCATGGTATATTCCATGCATGTATTCACTTATGCCTATATTTTTGTTTCAAATATGTTTCATTATTTTTAGACCTTAGCCTGATCTGTAGTGACCAAGTTAATTTATAGCACTACACAGAGTGGAAGATCTACTTGATTTAGTACTGCTTTATATTTGTCTGCAAGCATTACCTTGGTCTGCAAACAAACCCAGAGAAAGAGCTAACATCCAAAGGAAAGTCTCAGGGTTTTCTGGTTTGTCCATGAATCCTTCCTCAGCTAGGAAGTCCTCATTAGCTACAACCAGAGCTGGAAGTGTTGCTCAAGAGGCTTTTCTTGCCTTGTTTCCAAATCAAAACCATGGTGTATGGAAAACAATAATAATAATTTAAAATATGGTTAGTATTTTGAAAATATTCCAATCAGTTATCCCACAAATAACAAACACCTTTATACTTAGTTGAACTATTGACTCTCAAATGACTATTGGATTTTGCCACCAGACTGAGACTCTTCCGGTGAAGTGAAAACAACACACTGTTTCTGGTATGTTAAGACTGTTGGGTTGCTTGCCTCAGCCACATAGATGCACAGCCTTGTAGAGCAGTGAAACATAACAACAGATGTAATGCAAGTCAGCATGATGTCATAAGTTGCTGAGTACCTTATTTAAAGTATTTGAAATTTGGGGTAAAATCTGGAAGCATTTAAAGAATGCCTTCAGACTTCATGAGGTTCAGGTTTTCTAAAATCCAGCAGAGGAGGAAGACAGAAGCTTGTACTGCCCTACCTTGTCCTCTGACAATCCCTGCTGGGTATGACACATATGCCTTTAGTCATAAGGTGATGCTAAATGAGCAGATTAAAGCTCTGCCAAGCCCTGAAGTCATCCATTTTAAGAGAGGTATGCTTGTTTTTTAAGTCTCTAACATTATTCTTGCAATAATGTGACCTCCCAGTGTCATTTCACCCAGGATTAAACAATAGCTTGTTAAGACTAGCAATTCACACAGATGTTTTCTGCAACCAGTAGTATGTCTAATTGTGTTCAAACTAGTTAACATGACTGACCACAACACGGATTCCCACTGAGCTTCAACATCAAATACAGAGAGATTTCTCTGATCCATTATCTATACTGAATTTTAAGTGGGGCTTGTGTAACTCTGGATTTTTTAGTTTTCAGATATTTTTTTCAGAGTATGGAACTCTGTCTGGGAACAGGTGAGCAGACAATAGAGAGTTTGTGGGTCAGGGTTAAAGGGAAAACAGTGATGGGAGACATTATTGTGAGGATCTGTTACAGACTGCCTGATCAAGAGGACTCGGTGGATGAAGCGCTCTATAGACAGATAAGAACAGCCTCACACTCACAGGCCCTTGTTCTCATGGGGGACTTCAACCACCCTGATATTTGTTGGAGGGATGGTACGGCCCAGCACAAGCAATCCAGGAAGTTCCTTGGTTGTGTGGAAGACAACTTCCTTCTGCAAGTAATAGAGGGGCCGACAGGGAGAGTTGCCATGCTTGACCTTGTGCTCACCAACAGGGAAGGGCTGGTTGGAAATGTGATGCTCCAGGGCAGCCTTGATTGCAGTAATCATGAGGTGGTTGAATTTGAGATCCTCAGGACAGTGAGAAGAGCGTGCAGCAAGCTCACTGCTCTGGACTTCAAGAGAGCAGACTTTGGCCTCTTCAGGAACCTGCTTAGTAAGGTTCCATGGGATGTAGCCCTAGAGAGCAAGGGGGCCTAAGACTGTTGGTTGATATTCAAGGATCACCTGCTGCATGCTCAGGAGCATTGGAACCCAACTAGAAGAAAGTGGAGCAGGAGGGCCAGAAGACCTCCTTGGATGGATAAGGAGCTGTTGAAGAAACTTCAAAGGAAAAAAGAGGCTTATAAAAGGTGGAAGGAAGGAGACGCAGCCTGAGAAAAATACAGGGATTTTGTCGGGGAAGCTAGGGATCAGGTTAGAAAAGCTAAGGACCACTTAGAATTAAATGTGGCTAGAGATGTTAAAAATAACAAGAAGGGATTCTGCAGGTACATAGCAAATAAAAGACAGACTACGGACAATGTGGGCCCTCTCCAGAAGCTATCAGGAGAGCTGGCTACCCTGGATTAGGAGAAGGCTGAGGTTCTTAACGACTTC